>CAWVNO010001447.1:142750-208750 GCA_963930645.1 Salticus scenicus
GGGATACACTGCCAAACGTTTAAAACGCGAAATCGGTGTCTGAAAGAAATAGTCATGTGGTGCTAAAAAATTCCAGCATCTTTGGATGAAACGTTAAACGTAGAAGATCTGTGCAATATTGTTTACTGTTACAATATACAAATAGCTTTAAAATATATAATATAGGTTTGAAATATTAAGTAACAAGATTCCCTTTCCTCTCAAACTATTAATATGAAAATAAATTTATCTGCTCATTTAAAGTTAAGCTAATCAAGTTAAATTAATCATTATGCTTGTCGTGATATCTTGAATTAGATTTTTCGCTTTTCCCCAGTGCCAATTTGGCTCAAATTTAGCACAAATGTGAGAACATTTGTGATTAATATTCGAATTTTATCAATAGGGAAATTAGGAGATAAAAAATTTTATTTTCTAGTTTTATTAAATTCAAGCTATTATTTATTTATTTATTTATTTTTTAAGCTTCACAGACTTTTTAAATGGAATTTTTCAAAAAAATATTCTTTAACTTATTCGTTAACTTCTTGCTGTTCTTTAATGATAATTTTAGACGTGAATACAGGTTGAGTCGCACTAAAGTTATACGATGGGCAACTGGCGATGGTCTGGGACTCATCCCTAAAGGTGGTCCGGAAACATGCCATCACAGTTTTGATCCTGAACGGAGGGGATCGTAAATACAGGAGAGAATATATTTATCTGAATTCTGAAATATATATATAAATTCCATCGAAATCGCTCAAAACCTCGCTTTTACTGCTTGCATTTGCGTCTTAACCGTGTATTTTAGTTTAGGTGCTAACTGGGACGATAAGTTGCCCTGCTGTTATTCAAGAATTCGGAAAGTTTGTCATCTTCACTCTATGACTACAAATGACAGCATCAGACAATCTTCTAAGCTGCAAAAATTTTAATTAATTAAAAAAAAAAAAAAAATTAATCAAAAATCGGGCTTTACTGTGAAGACTTTTAAAGATTTCATTCTATCAATTGACATCTTTTCTATTGATTATCTGAAAAAGCAATGCATTGGATCTTAGAGGATCAAACTAATATACTCCACGTTATTAACCTGGCACTCTAATCAACTGAGCTAACGAGTCACGGTAAAACAATTCACATTTAAATTTCTATCTCCAAAGTTAATAATATTTGCTGGAATTGCATTTTCATTCACATTAAAAGTTTTTTAACACTTTATAAAAATTTTTAAGAGTGAATATGATTTGAATAAGTGAATCTGAATGTCTAACTGTCCGTCTGTTTATCTGTACGTTGAAACAATAGGAATTAGTAATTAAAATTGATTAAAAAAACACTTTATAAACCCGTATTAAAATTTATTAACATCGTTTAGAAAGCTTTTCGTCACAACGTTATGGCATCATCAGGTAATTTACACAAAAAAACAGGTGAGACAGCATCTTATACATACCAGGAATTTTGATACGTTTACAGTACAAGGAAAACTTGAATAAAATATGATGAATCTATTTGTTACTTGAGCATGAAATGATTGGTTGAGAACAAATAAGTGAGAAGCAGGACTAATTTCTGTAGGTTTCAATAGAAGCAACTTTTTCAGGAACGATGTCATATATTGAACATAAAAATTGCATAGTTACATGAATTCAGGAAAATAAGGTTGAGTTCTAGGATGGTCACACCAGGGTAACATGTCATAAATACTTGTAAAAAAAAACATTCACTACTTCAAGTTTATGACTTCGGCAGCTATTACAAAAAAAAAAAAAAAAAAAAAAACTGGAGTAACTACACTCGACTCTCCGATAAATAAATTAAAGCAAGAAAAGTCTTTAAATTAACAAAAGAAAAAAATTAATAGGGTGTTTGAGTATTTTAATTTAATGTTGTTGTACCTCAAATAATTTGAGCTCATAAAACATAAAGGTAAAAATTTTTTCGTTGTGTCCGTAAAAACATTTAAGTGCTAGATTCAGTAAAATTGATACAGTTCGTGTGGTGATGACCTGTAAAATGTATATAAATTTTCAGCCCGATCGAATAAGGCATTTAGATTCTATCACATTTTAAATAATTTGAGATCATAGACCATAATGATAAAAAATTTTTCTTTGTGTACTTAAAAAAAAAAGAAAAGAAAAAAAAAAGAAAAAAAAAAAAAGAAAGAAAACTATAAGTGCTAGATTCACCAAAATATATTGAGTTTTTGCTAGGGGGACCTACAACATATGTACTGACTTTCAGCTCATTCGAACAAAGTGCTTAAACGCTATCGTGTTCACTCATGCCCATGCACACATATACACTGGTGGACAATTGCTAAGGATGGATGACAATAGCTTAGTTATTGTCATCCGTCGTCCTTAGCAATTGTCTACCAGTGTACACACATACATCACCATAAAAATACCAAAAATAAACTCAAGGGATCTCAAAAGTATAGGTACACCAAAGTTTAATTTTTGTCATGATTACAATATTTTATTTACATAGTATGTTCGAAAAGAAAAAATTACTAAAGCAACTGCCCTGAATAAAACTCGGATTATCTACTTTGGGATAAGGTGAAAAACATTTACACTGCACTGAATAACAAAGAAAGAAAGAAATTAAGTTTTACATACCCTCCGAAATTTTGAGTTTTTGTGTAAAAGAGATCAAAATTGTAAGTACGGAATTTTCATTAAGGATTATGCTGTACCAAAATTTTAAAATAATATATTAATTTCAACCTCTTTTTAAAGATTTATTTTAATTTATTTTAATCAGCCCCTATAAGATGGAATATTCGTAAAATTCTACCATGCTATAAAAGAAAGAAAGAAAAAAAAAAAAAAACTATTAATAGAATGCACGTCATTTCTACAGTGATAGTATTTTAGCAAAGCAATGTTGCAAATATCAGTTTTCTTCAGTTTTAAACAATTTAACATTACGAAAACGAACGTCAAATAATTTGATTCCATAGATTTAATCTATAAGAATTCTACTTTATATTACTCGAAAAGAGCTGTAAGTCCTAGTCTCACGATAATCTATGTAATTTTTGCGATGATAATCTATAACACACTTATTGAATTTGAGCTCAACTAAATAAGCCTTTTTGGCGGTATCATTTTCATTCACACATACATACGCAATAGATACACTTATACATTAAAAAAGAAATATGGCCCATTAAAAAAGTATTTTTGAAAAAATATGCTTTTTTAACAATTTCCAACAAAGTTGAAAAGTGTTTATGACTTTATTTTGTCTATTTGTCTGCATACCTACCTATCCGTCTGTCTGGGCTCTAACTTCCGTAAATATTCATGGAATTCCTTGAAACTGATAAATGTTATTCAAATTCACTATAGGACGTTTCCTATTAAAAATGGTTGGTTAGTTGGTTGGGTTTTACGTCGCACTAGTGCTGTGCAATAGGCAATTGGCGACGGCCCTAGAGATGGTCCAGAGACATGCCATCACAATTTTAATCCTCCACGCATGGGATGGCTCTCCCGCTTCGGTGACCCCCAGAGGTATAATTTTGATGGGAACATAACATGGAAGACATTGCGGTCACGACGGATTTTACGTGCACCAGCCACTATTAATGTACACGACGGTCTTTAGCTGGCTCGAGTACCGAACCCGCAATCTTCCTATTACGAGCCCTGCGCTCTACCAACTGGGCTACCGCGGCTCCCCCTTAAAAATGGAGTAAACGCTGTGATTAGTTTGTGTACATGAATACAAGAAAGAATTCCAACGCATTACATTCTAGGAGCAGTATTTTTATAAACCATATTTTAATACCTTTATCTGGGACAGATCATAATTAAATTGATATTTGTGATTCATATGCAGAAAAGATGTTTTCTTTAGAATATAATACAATTAGCATTAATATTTACAGGACTACATAAAAATAAAATTGCTGCAATTGCATTTTTCTTTTTAGAAAGCTTTTTTTAACACTACTTTTTGACAATGTTTAAAAATGATCATGGTTTGAATTAATATACTTGTCTGTATTTCTGTTTGTCTCACTATACATCTGTCTATATGGACGTGTGTCCGCCTCTAGCGTTCTAAAACATTTTGAGAACTTTTTAAAAATGGTTACATGTTATTCAGGTTCATAATCGATATTCCCTATCGAAAATGGGGCGTAAAAAACCACTACTGGTTTGTGCACAGGGACATACAATTAGATTCCAAGGCATTGCGTTCTATGAGAGGTATTTCTATAAACTATATTTTAATACATTTATTTTGGATAAACCATAATGAATCTGATATTTAATATTTATATGTAAAAAATTGTTTATTATAGAATTAGTATGCTTAGCGTTACTGTTTATAGGGTTACATTAAAATATTCAGATATATTAAGGACTGCAATCGGAAATTGATGAATTTACATTTCTATTTGTATTAAGCGTTTATAACACTTTCTAATGATGTTTAAGTGCAGTTATGAATTCTTATCGTCTATCTGTCTGTTTTTTTGTCTATCCGTTGTATGATCACGTAGGTAAAGTGAATCGAATATTAAATTATGAAACTAGGCTTTACAACTGGAAAATGCTAATAATCTATGCAAAACGCATGATATTATTTTTTTTAACTATATTTTAAAATGCCTAAATTGTTCTGTTTCTCGATTTATAGAACAATAACGAGGAATTATAAACTAGTTTATTTAAATGAATAGTAAGCGTTTGATCTAGTTTTATTTATTTAGTTAGATAGTTATATCTAACCAAAGCAGAAAAACATGTACAAATATTACGTAGTAAATTATAGATAAAGAAAGAAAAAATAATGATTAATCGAATATTTGAAACAATGGACATGCTTATCATCAACAAACTTTTTATCAGTACCCATATTGATATTGAATAAATAGCGCATTTAATTCAAATTTTTCACATTCTCATTCAAATTTTTATGAAATTTTAATCCAGCGTTTAATCGAAACATGGAATTCGCTGCTGGCTCTTTTATTCTCGTGGTATCTCATATACCTATTCAAAACAATCAAATTTCTCGAAAAAATTATAAGTGCTTGGTGAAACGACACAAAAATCACCAGTATACTCTGCATGATGGTACGATTATACAAATAATGGAACATGGGTGGTCAACAGATTGTTATTGTGTGCCACCTAAAGTATATTTAAGTATTAAAAACCCTTCAATATTAGCTCTTAAATTCGTAATAAATTATTTAAACGTTTACTCTAATATTAATGAATCTGAAATAGTTATTGAAGAAATAACTGACAATCTGAAATATGAGATAGTTCTCGAGAATGAAAGAGCCATGCAGCGAATTCTAAAAAAGATCTTGGCAAAGAAACGGTTAAAAATCATTAAGGTAACAATTAAACTTTTTTGTATGTACATAAAATTTATAAAAAAATACTATTCACCAGGAAATCAGGGTTATCAAATAGCATTAAGGAATTTTGAAATCACTAGCAGTTCATTCTGGAACATTTGATAGACCGGTTAAGTAGGTAAGTCAAAAAGCTTTTATCTGAAAAATAATTAAATTTCTTAAAAATATTTTTATAATTTCTAAAAATTAATTTTAAAGTAAAATAATTTATTTTATTTTTATTTATAAAATGAAAACGTATTATTTTCATTAAAGGTAATAACTGGAAAATTTCATTTTATACGAAGAAAACTGTAGTATGCAGAAGGTTACGTTTCCGCAGAGTTGTTTCGGGATGGCTGGTAAAGTAGTTAATAGAATATTCTAGATACAGAGAATATGCGCATGTTAGTGTTCTATATAAATTGTTTACAAACTGTAAAACATTTGGTGACATTTTAACAACCAATACATGCACCTGATACAGTGTATGTATTTACTATACATTGATACTCTACGGCTATGTATACTGCATTATTGCCAGTACGCAGTCTATCGATATACTGTGAATGTACTGGAAGCAGCGTGTCTAAAATATATATAATGAATTAGCTATAAGATATAAATGAATTTGAGCGTCCAAATAGATGCTTGTAACTATAACATGATTTTTGGTTATTTACTAAAACTGGTGAGATCATAAGGAGTTTTTTACAAAAATGAACATTTGAAAAATGGTTGAAATAACTGCATTTTAAAATTAATGACACGGCATGTGAAAAATCCCTTATGAAATTTCAACTTTTGGAAAATACTTGAAATCTAGCTCGTTCTTTTGCTGACAATTTGCTTAATTTTTACCCTATTTAAATGAACTTTTGATAAAAGTTGCCCAATAAATTTAACTTTCAACCCACGTAATAAAATAATTTTGTACATGCGCATTGTAAACGCTTTTCATAAAAATGTTCATATTTTATGAGATATTTAGAATATCTGTATTCCATTTGCAGTACATTGTTTTCAAAAGTGTTTTTCAATTTATCTGAAAGTGGGAATAATTTTGATTTAAAACTCTGTATATTATAAAGAAAAAACATAAAGTTTTTTTTTTTTTTTTTTTTTTTTTTTTTGAGTCTTAAAGTAAATGCTTACATCTCCGTTTTGGTTTCGGTCAATTTGTTACCGGCCCCTAAATGTTGTCGTAAACCACTCTTCACTGAAAAACACGAGAGAGACCCAGTACTTTAAATACCCAATGTTTGAGAGAAAATTTTAAAATTGAACAAAACTGATCGATTGAATATCTTGCTATTTTTTTGAGCAGGAGTGTAGTTTTTTTTTTTTTTTTTTTTTTTTTTACAAAGGCATAAATAAAAATTCCTTATTTTGAGCACAAATTTTTAAAAATGCGATTGTGTCTATACATTATCTGCCGATAAGTATTTGGACACTTTCGAATTTTGACGTTTTGTAAAATGGCTAGAAAAATTCTTTAAGAATAATCTTGAAACATTGGTAGTATAAAGAACATATTACACCTCATATATCTCAGCAAAAGTTTTGTCCTGAAGAGGAAAAGGGTCAAGCAAAAAATTTAACAAAAATTAAAATGTTTTGCATCCTCCTGTAAAAGGTAATGCAAGAAATGTATTTTGGCTGTAGTATGTGCTTATGAGGATTCCTCTAATTATCTGCATAAATGTTTATGAGGCTACCAGACATATTCATGGAGATAAAAGGATTTCTTTAAAATAATGAAAAAAAAAATTACACTATTTTAATTATAACACGTAGGATATTAGACTCAGTGTAAAGCCATTTTTTCGAAACTTGGCATTCTACATTAGACACAGCATACTGCAATCAGAATACAAAAATGTTAAATATTTATGAAATATGAGCCTTTTTACTAGATAATTTTTAACTATGCATGCAGCTTTAGAAAAAACTTCATTTGCATAATTTAAAAGCCAAAATTATTGAGCGACTTGTATAATAGCCTCATACATACATAATGTAAATTAAAAAAGTTATGAGAGATACAATGAACAGAATTTCAGTTCCTCTGAAAATAAAAGCTAAACTGTTAGGGATTTTACTTACATTTATATTTCCATTCAATCAGTGCCGAATGGTAATGCTGTATTAGCTGATTCTAAATAAATATTGATAAAACCCCCTATCATCTTCCTTTTATTGAGAGAGAACTGAAATTTTGTTCCTTCTGTAACTCATAACTTTTTTAATTTACACGATATTTGCCTGGGGCTTTCATATAAATAGGTCAAAACTTTTGGCTATTACATTATGCAAATAAAGTTTTTATAAAGCTTGCGCACACGTAGTTAAAAATTATTTAGTAAAAATGCTCGTATTTCTTAAGATATTTAATATTTTTGCATTCTGATTGCAATATGCTTTGTCTAATGTAGTATGCCATATTTCCTTAGTTTGGAGTACAGTTATGCATGGAAACATATTTTTGTCCGCCCCAAAAGGGAGAGGGGTAGGGTAAAATTTTATAAAATCCCATTGTAGTGTGTCTCATGAATACGCATAACCGATCGACATAAAAAAAAAAAAAATTGCTATCCTGAGATTATTTTAAGCAGCGTTAATCTTAAAAGCATGTTTTTGGTCCCCCCTCACCCTTAAAGGGGGGGGCGGGGGGGAATTTCGTAAAATATCTTTATAGTGCGTGTTAGGAACGACTAATCAACCCATACATAAAAATTAATCTTACTGAGATTGCTTGAAGCTAAGTTATGCTTGGAAACGTGTTTATCCCCCCCCCCCCCACGTCTCCAAGGGCGTAAGGACGGATTTCGCAAAATCCCGTTAAAATGGTTGTTGGGTATACGAAAATAAGCCACACACTAAAATTTGTGATCTCAGCTCCTATAGATTTTTCCGGATGAATTTGCCCCCTCGTAACCACCCCTCTCCCACAAAATCGAAAATCGGAAAAAAATAATAATGAGTTTTTGGGAATATCCTCACGAAGACGCTTGACGGTTTTTTGTATGTTTGTGCTATTATTGGTGGAGTTGTACTCGAAAATTCGTATTTTGCTAAATTTGTCTTCGAAAATCGTTTCTCTCTCTCTCTCCCCATCCCACTTAAATATCCAAAAATCCAAAATCGCATAAAAAGATTTTTTTGTACTCAAGTCTGGTCTTCCCATCTGCAGTTTCTTCACCGTGAAGTAATGTGTAGCCGAGCTTATAAAGGTGTTTGTGCCTTCTGCTCCCCAAGGGGGACGGGGGGGGGGGGTGTATTTTGCAAAATCCCGTCTTAGTGGAGGTCAGGCTCCTAAAACCAACTTGTGACTCTATTTCCCATAGAATCGTCATGGCAGTGTTGAGTCAGTGAATCAGTGAGTTTACTCTTTTATATATACAGATTTGTTTATATTTTTTATGGACTACTTGGCTTAGGTGGCTGTCACGAAAGTAGAGTCCTTGGCGAAAAATTTCCTATCTACTTCAGCATCAAAAGTAAAAAAAAAAAATAAATAAATAAAAAAAATACCCAGGATTATCAATAAATAAAGCTCTTTAATATAGATCTGAATTAGCTTTCATTTTATTATTATTTATGTTTAATAATAACTTCATTTTGTCATGTGCCTAAGCAAATTTAATATTTAAAAAATTTTTTTTTTATTATTATTCGAGGGAAAATATATTTTATTATATGTCGAAAAATAAATTAAGTCGTAAACGTCTTTGGCAACAATTTATAATTAAATTAAATTATTATAAAATTTTATTATAGAAAAATATCTATATTATATAGAAGATGTAACATAGATAACGTTTTGCTTCCTCCCCCTGCCCTTGGGAACTAAATTTCTATAATTCCATAAATTGATGTTTAGGTTTTTATGTTAGCTATATTTTAAAGCAAAAATTTTACTGGTATTTGTTTTTTTTCATTGATATATGAAAGGTTTTTTTCTGAAATCACTTTTTGCGCATGTGGAATCGCATTTTGCCATGCACCCCCACCTCTTGTGGACCGAATTTCCAAAATTGCAGAAATTGATTTTGAGGTATTTGTGTTAGCTATGTTTTAAAGGAAAACAACTACGGATATATGTATCTGTTTTTTTGTTTGAGATATGAAGGATTTTGTGAAATCACGTTTTGCCCTGCCTCCCCCACCCTCCACTTCGGGGGCGAATTTTGTAAAATCGCTTCTTAGTGGATGTCTACGTAACAGAAGGAACATTGTCACAAAATTTCATGCTTCTAGGTCCAGGGGTTTGGGCTGGGCGATGATGAATCACTCACTTACTCACTCATTCACTTACTCAGGACGAAAGATATTATATATACAGATTACGAAAATATACATCTGGCATGTATGCTTTCATATTACGTTTTTGATTACCAAATACACAAAACACCAAGGACGGACAGATATCAAATCTATGCTCATTTTATTTTCTAGAGTTTTGAAATTTAAAATTAAAATTTTGTCAATTTGACAGCAAAACAACTTAATGCACGATGTCTAATTTTTAATTACACCCAAATATGAGGATTAAAATCGGGAAATAATTTTCCTCTATTTTTTAATAATTTTTTACAAAAAGTCCAATGGGTGATTAACGTATGAAATCTTTTACTTGGCTCCAACGACGGTTAGTGACGTGACACTTCGCTTGCGTATATATTTTACATATATAAGAAGAAAATATAAGATTTGGAAAACCTTTTTATTTCCGGTTTTCGATGAATTTACACGTTTTGAGATTTCATTGCATTTCAATTAACTGAAATTGACTACTTATTTTTAAAAAGGTGGATTTATTATTCTATCATCTGAATATATAAGAAGAAAGTAGAAAATACGGAAAAAATTCGATTTCCGGTTTTCGGTGAATTTACACGTTTTGATATTTCCTTGCATTTGAATTAACTGAAATTGAGTACTTACTTTTAAAAAGGTGGATTTATTATTCTGAATATATAAGAAGAAAGTATAAGATTCAGAAAAAATTTAGATTCTCGGTTTTCGATGAAATTATACGTTTTGAGGTTTCCTGAACTCAATTGAATCATTTTTAGAAAATATCTGTCTAATTGAGTTCGAACACTGTACCTTATGAACTAATGAACTTAATTTAACCGAACTCGTTGGTTGGACCTTGGTTTGAATTGGTGCTGATTAGCTTTTGGGCTATATCACCGAACAGGGGGCGCTTCCACGTTGCAATTACCTGTCATTTCAAGAAAGGCTAGATCTATAGTGTACCAAACTTAGAGAAATATATTAAGCAAAACTCTACTGATTCACTTTGGATGCATATCGACAAACAATTGGTGCAGCTGTGTTGTAATTTAATTCCGTTTACGAGAAGGCAACACTACTTTGCTTGGCTTTGCAAAAAACGGGGCGATACTAGTTATAATAGTTATACCATAAATATTTGGGCATGGTTTTCTTATACAAAAAAAGTTGCACCCGTGCTAAAAATCTGAAGTAAAATAATCTGAAATGTAACAATGTTTAATTAAATATATATGTATATTATATATTTAAGAATATAACTTGGAAAAATTCAACTTTGTGACTTTTCTCAATTTTTTCTTTCAATCTTTTCAGAAGACATTAAATCCTTCTACAGGTCAAATGCACACTCTGTGATGGTTGATACTTGCAATGTAATATGGGTATCATGAAAATGTAGATGATAGTACTATTGTAATATGGATGAAGATACAGTCGGATTCCATAAGATGACAATGAAAACTCCAAGAAATGAAATGGAGAAATAACACAATGAAGATTTGGTGGATTAGTGATAATAATCCACTAATTCATTAAATACAGTAATGCATATTAAGATGAGTGGATCAGTGATAGTAAGTGTAAGGTAGCGTATTAGTAAGAATTTTGTAAAGAGAGTTAGTTTGTTAGTAAGTCATTTTTTTTTTTCCTTTAAAGGAAAAAAAGAAAGAAAAAAAAAAAAAAAAAAAAAAAAACGCATCCTTCTCAACGCACCCTACCTTGACGTGGTGAGGAGGCTTCATCCAAAGGGTGAAAAATTGAAGATCTTGTCCAGAACTGGAATGCGTGTTTTCCGAAGCGAAATGTTATAGATGACAGTATATCTTCAAGATATCCGCACTTTGGAAATTGATGCTTGTAAGTAAATTTAATTATTAATCTTTTAGAAAATGCGCTTAGATATAATTTGAATAATAATAATAAAATTATTCAAAATTCAATTTGGTTTGGAAAAAACAATTATAAACTGATAACAGTTAAAAAAAAATATGTACTGGAGCACTGGTATTGAAAAGTCATAAAATAAAGAGCTTTGTAGTGCATTGTCACTTTGATGCTGCATTCGCGCTATGATTTTTTCTTGGTGAAGAATCATGCTATTATTTCGATTCGAAATAAATATTGAAAGTTTTTTTTTTTTAAATTTATCGTGTTTACATAGAAAGCTTTTTATTTATTATAAACTAATGTTTGAGAAAATTAAATTGGTTCGGATATAGTTCTGCATTAAAATGTAATTCCCTTAGAGATTTCTTATAATAACAGCAAATTTTGATATTATAGGCATTTTTACACCTTGTATTTAAACTTCTTTTAAAATTTCATTTATTTCTATGGTAATTCAACTTCTAAAGTATTAAAATAAAAGGAATGTATTACAAGAACGCCTATCCTAATCAAAGCTGGGTTTTTAAAATTCGAAATCTGGTGAATGGGGACAGTTCAGTTATAATAAAATAATAAACAATAATTAACCGATAGTGTATACATACAATAATCAAGTGTATATATACAACCGACAGTGTATATATACAATATACCTATCAAAACAATACCGTGAAATACCGCAAAAGTATGTCCTCCGTCGTTTTAACCCCCACTCCCCCTCTACTTTTCACATGAACTTTGTTTGTCTTAAAATACCGAATAAACACCCCCTTACGTTTAGAGTTAAATTCTATTTGGTGATTTTTTTTTATTACATTATATATATTTTTTTACAACATTTGCTCTTCGTAAATATACAAATTGATTTGTATTTTATTAAGTTGCGGACACTTATTATTTGAAAATGGAAACTGTAAGCTTACTAAAATAGCAGCGAATATTTTAAAACAATTTATTGAAGAGAAATGGTATAAGTTTTCCGAATTTTCTGGTTAGTTGAATGCCAAGAGTTTACTGCCTTTATTTCTCCTTTTTAATTTCTATATATACCTTTATATTTTCACCGTTTATACGGTCCCTCCCAAAGTATATCCTACTTTTCATTGAAGATTGAGGGGGCGCTTGTCTGGTTTTACGGTATGTGATTCTTCTTATAGTAGTTGCATACACTGCTAAAAAAAAAAAAAAAAAAAAAAAAAAAAAAAAAAAAAACCTTGCCATTTTACACAAAATTTCTGTCAATAAAATTGCGAGAAAATATCCATAAAATTGCTCAGTTATAATCTGGATATTAGCACTACTATTATTCAAATGCTGATCATAAATAAGATCATAAATTGTAGATCATAATTATCGGAAAAAATACATTGGCAAAAATTTTCCATAGTAGGAAAGCAGAGAAAATATTCGTACATAAGATATATTTCCCGTAAAGTACACTGTAACAAGAAATCATATTAAATAAAATTTACCAGTTTTGCCAGCTCGAATCGAATCAGGATTCACCGTGCAGTAGGCAACGATTTTACCTCACAGACACTGAATCACATTTCCTTTTGTTACCTAGCATGTCACTTCTGCTTTGATACCAAGTTTTCGGTATGCGAAATAGGAAATTATGTACCCACCAAATAAGATCTGTAACCATCGATACAAATTTTATCTGGTTACAGAGGAAAGGTGTTTTTTGACAGGTTGAAATGCAATTTTATAGTAATTTTTTGCAGTTTTAGGAAACAGAAATTGTCTGTTGAAAAGTTAGAGAAATTTTTTGTTTTTTAACAGATTTTTTTTTTTTTTTTTTTTTTTTTTTTTTACAGTGCATGGATCCCCATTTTTGGGATGTTAATACATAAATTATAAGCTAAAAAACAAAGAAATGAAACTTTTAATTCAGAATATATTTTTGCGCTATATTTTCAATTTCACTGGTTTATTTTAATGTTAAATTTATCATAGGTCGCAAATCCTATGATACAAAAAATATCTTACCCTTTTTTTCTTTATGCGCAATATGCTTGAAAAATCAAACTTTAATTTTAAAATGTAAAACTATGTGTTTCTATTGTCTTCCATTCTAATAACAGAAACTTAAGTACAAATATTTAAACCATGGCTCTTATGCGTCTTTTTCTTATATAATTTCTGAATGAATGACACATTTTTTAAAATTCTATTAATTTTTAAAATTAAAGCATTTCAACGATGAAAAAAAAAATTTAAAAGTGTTCTTTAGAAATCCATCAGTAACATGTTCATTTAATTTTAGAAATGCGAACAGTTTCTGTTTGGTAAGTAAATTATTTATAAAGATTTTTTTTTTTTTTTTTTTTTTTTTTTTTTTTTTTTTTTAATGTTATGTTAGAGAACAAAACCAAAAAGTGGAAAATATGCATTTATCCTTATTTTTCCTTTCGCCAATTATTTAAAATTTATCTATTTTAAAAAAAAAAAAAAAAAAAAAAACTGGTGTGCAGCAGCCACACGAATTCCATTACCCACTAACTATACATATATTACACTCTTTTTAAAAATAGTGTAGTCAGGAAACATAAAACTGATTTATCAAATTAGACACATAACAATTTTTCTGTAAGCGCAAACTGACACATACGCCGTGAAGATATATAAAAGAGAATTTACATAGCGAGTTTTTTTTTTTTTTTTTTTTTTTTTTTTTTTTTTTTTTTAACTTTATTTAAAAATTTTGTACCAAAAGTTCTTGGTAAAAGAGTTTTTATACGTTTTTTGAACATATAATAATAATATTAATAACAACAATAAAACAAAACAACAACAGTAATAATAAAAGTTTTATCATACTAGCATTTAGTGAATGATAAATTCTTTCTAATAAATATTAGCCCCATTAGAAAATTTCAAAAAATGCAATCCAAATATAGTTTTATGCATAGTTTTTATTTTTTTAAATAATCTAAACGATATATATTCGCACTCTTTAACTGCTCTTCTTTGTTGTTATTCATACACTTGAACGTCCTGTGTCATTCCATATAATTTCATAGGAT
Organism: Salticus scenicus; assembly: GCA_963930645.1. Lineage (NCBI taxonomy): Eukaryota > Metazoa > Arthropoda > Arachnida > Araneae > Salticidae > Salticus > Salticus scenicus. Next base: position 157,328 of record CAWVNO010001447.1, read on the forward strand.
ATTTCAGCAATGTTGCTCGAGTTTTTTTGTTTCGTTTGATACTTGTGTACCTTATAGGCACATATGAGAGATATTTAAAACAACTTTTATTTTTTTCTCTACTGTTGACTTTGGTTTTTATACAGTTCATCAAAAGTCGTCCTCATAGTTAAAAGTTGGATTATTAGACCTTTACATTTTGGTACAAATCTCATTAAATTAAATTTATTAATGCTAATTGTAAATATCTGTATTAAATTATATAAGGTAAATCACAAAATAAAATATCACACAACTAAACTCTGGAATCACACTAATGAAAAAAATCAGTCGTAATTGTGTGGTTTTTAATCTTTTACAGATAACAGCCTCTTCAAAATGTCAGAAAAACGACAAAAATGACACTTTAAGGCACTCATACACCAAAAGGGGATGAAAAAAAAATCGTTTGCTAATTTATTAATCTGTTAAAGTATGGTGTATTGTGTGTGTGTGTGGGGGGGGGGGAGGATCTTCTGACTATCATATCTTCGAAACTAATAAAGATAGAACTACGGAACTTCAGAATTGAAACAGGTCTGGTGTACAAATGAATCTTCCAAATTTTGGTGAAAATTGGAAAACCGGAATTGGGGTATCGGAAACCGGAAGTCCGTATCTCAAAAACAGTTCCAATGATTTTCTTCAAATTTGCTATATAAACACTCTATTAGATGCCCTTTCGAATGATATAATCGGTTAGTTCAGAAAAATTGATAGGCGTCCTGTATAAATAGCTCAGTTTCAGGTCTCGCAAGTGCGTTCGTTTAAAAACGGCTGTACGGATTTTTTTTTTTTTTTTTTTTTTTTTTTTTTTTCAAACACGCCATATTAACTTCCTTTTAAATATCCTTTTGTGTGTAATTATTGTTTTCCTGTTAATAATTGAGTATGCCAAGTTTTGGTAAAAGTTGGTATCTCAAAAACGGCTCTAACGATTTTCTTGAAAATTGTTACTTAAATCCATTTTAGACATCCTTTCTCGTGTATTACGTGGTTATTACAGGAAAATTAACAGTCATCCTGCTTCGGCAGATCAGTTTTAGATATCGGAAAAATTGGTGCTTCAAACAATAATTATACCATTTTTTTTCCCTTTTTTCTTACTTTTTTAACTCACTATGTAAACTCTGCTTTATATGCCTTTACACTTGTATCAAGTTTTTCTTACCGGAAAAATTTTAGGTTTCTACATCGTTAGGTAAATTTTGTGTTCTGATCACATCATCTCCAAAAAATGCATATAATGTGTGTAATAGTGAGTAATGGAAGTTGTGTGGTTGTTTCATACCAGATTTTTCTTTTCTTTATCGAAAGCTCTTTTCAATCTATATATTTTTCTACAATAGCCTTTTTTATTCCTTATGCCCTTTTCAAGCTTTTTATGCTTTACCACAACTTACGACAAAATGCACTGCTTTTTTTTTTTTTTTTTTTTTTTTTTTGTTTATTCTCGTACAATGTACATTTCAGTAATTTATACTTTTATTTATTTATTGGTTTTTTAAAAAAAATTCTACACAAATATTTTCCATCTATTTTTACAATTTTTACATGTACTCTTTATTTTAATAAAATGTATACCCTAATTGATATTATGTCACCTTAGAACAATATTTCAAAATTTAGAGTAAATAATTATATATAATGAAAAAAAAAATGCATCTGTGAAATATTTTATCGACATAAATTATAATTATATCTGCATAATTTTCAGGAAAGAAATCATCCTAGTGAAGATACATTTTTCACAAAATATCTGACCTTTTGATGAGAATGCTGAAGGAAAAGATTTATATCAAAAGTTATTTTGCTTGCAAACTTCCGGGCTTCGAAGAAGAATCCCTGAGAGAAATTCCTGTACATCCGTTTCTTTGCCAAGAACTTTTTCTAAATTTAATCAAATTAAATTATATTTAAAAAAATAAAAAATCGTTAAAAAAATTGTAACAAAAGAATAATAACAATAAACAAAAGTTAAAAATCTTATTGCATTTATTATTATTATTATTATTATTATTATTATTATTTTATATATGTTGATGATCTAAACATTTACATAGAAATTTCCTATGGTAAAGTCATCCCCCCCCCCATTTAATTCTTTTGAAATACTTCATATAAGATTTAAATATGGTAACTTTTTGTTAAAATCATGATACACTTTACCCATAATTGTAAATAACACAGTCTGGATTAACAATTTACAAATTCAAATTTTAACTTGAATTAAAATTTTTTCACATTCTTCACACAACCAGTCACTATTACTTCAATTATACTGAGAAAAATATTCAAACTTTCTCTCTTATCTATCTCCATAAGGAATTTATATATTTAACTCAGTAAATAATAAAACTTAAAACAAGGAAGAAAAATCATGCAGTATGTATTGATTATTAACACTTTCCAGTTGTAAGTACTTGTTGTGTCATATAATTTTCATTATTCTTTCCTACGTTATCACACACAACAGACAAACAGAAGCACTGAAAAATACACAGATAAACTATCTGAATTTAAAATCACTCTTAGACATTGTTGAAAAGTGTTAAAAAGGTTTAACGTGAAAGAAAATGCTGACTTTAGATTATAATTGCAGTCCTAAATGTATCTGAAGAATTTAGTGTAGCCCTAAATATGAAGGATTATAATATCATATTCTATACAAAACATTGTGTTAGAATATTAACAATATATGTAAATTTCTTTATCTTAAAGTTATTTAAATGTTATTTTTAAAAATGTCTGTCCTAAAACACAATGCACTGGCATTTCTTTTGACTGTCCCTGTACACAAATTTGTTGTACTGGACCTATTAATGTCATTTTAAATATGAAAAATTCCATAGTGAACTTGACTAATATGTAATTTTTTTTTTTTAATTCTGTAAATATTTAAGTACGTTGGGGGCGGGAGACAGACTGATAAAAAGATAGAAAATTGGACAGGCAGATACACAAATTGAAATCATATTCACACTTAAAATTTTTTAGAAAGTGTTATAAATGCTTAATGTAAACGAAAGTGCTATTGCAGCAAACTTTTATTAATAGCTTTTAATGTAACTGAATATTTTTGTGTGGCCCTGTAAATCTAATGCTAAAATCAGAATAAGCATTTGTCAAACAACACCTTTTTATTCGGATTTATTCAGAAAGTGCAGGTTAAATTTTGGATTTTGCATTTTTAGTAAGTCCCTGACACTCTTCATGCACATATCGCAAGCATTGATTACACAATCGTATATCTATTATTTTGTCCTTTCTTCCATGAAGTACAAAAACAGCCTGATTTAGGCTGGAAACCACCTATGCAAGGCATAGCAATAACATTTTGTTTCTTACAGTATACTGGTTTTATTTTATTTTATTCTTTGGGTTTTTCTTCAAATTTATCTTATCATTTGACACAAAAAGAATTTCAACCACTTTTTGTGCAAATTCATAGAGAGCTTTTCTCAGTAGTGTGGAAATTGTTGGAGAATAAATGATAATAGGTTCTTTTTCAGATATTTAAGCAGAAATTTTGCAAATTACCCTTACTACTTTAATTTGCATATTTGTTTCCAAAGTTAGTCGGTGTGCTGCCGGGCCACTTTGAGGACAATCATATGGTCTTAATTTGCACAGAATTAAACTGTTAATTTTATAAATTTATTAGAAATGAAACTAACGTGGTTAAAGAATAAAATCTTTTTGTAAAAAAAATAGAACCGACTCCAAGAAATGGGAATGAAATGAAATAGTAAATTGCGCCTAAAAGTATAAAATAATTTCCTTCGCCAAACAACCTATAACACTACAATTAATCATAACTTTTGAAGTCGGTGCAAAATTAAATAAAATTTAATTAGTTTTTAAAGGTCTGTTTTTAGATCGGTAGCAACAAATGCTGTTGTCTCGAATGATCCATTTTCATGTTTCCTTTATTATTTTATCACTGTATACAATTGGTTTATTAGTAGACTCTACATAGAACAGTGAGCATTCCTTACAAGGCGGTATTTATGTTTCTACGAAGTTAGAGCTTCCTTTGCAAATTTGGTATAACTTTGATAACTATCATACTTGGTGGCTTTTGGATTTGGCGATCAAAACATGCACGCAAGATGTATATTTTCATAATATATATTGTACGATGTATTGTTTCATATTCTTGATTACTCTCTTAATATACCTTATCAAACTAATCATGATATCCTAAAGAAATTAAATATGTTTGCCAGAACATTTTGCGATTTTTCTTTCACCAAGGACGTCGGATACCAGGATCTTCGCCAACTTTTGCTGCTTACGAAATCTTATTTGTTTTCTTGAATCAAAGTTGTTTTCGGCTGCGTTTTGCAGGTGACAATGTGAGATCTGTATATTGAATAGGATTTGATTTTTGTATTGAATAAAGTTATCAATTTTTATTTAATTTTGCGCCGACTTCAAAAGTTATGATTAATTGTAGTGTTATAGGTTGTTTGGCGAAGGAAATTATTTTATACTTTTAGGCGCAATTTACTATTTCATTTCATTCCCATTTCTTGGAGTCGGTTCTATTTTTTTTACAAAAAGATTTTATTTTTCTCTTTTCAGTGAAAATTTATTCATATAGCAGAACATCAGAAGACGTTCGACGGCAGCTTCACAAATCACAACTTCCAAGAAAAGTGACATAACTCAAAAAATGGTTTATATCACTTAAAAATACATGAAATGCACCCAATGTGAACAAAAAAGTTACATCTCCATCTAGAAAGTTATCCACTCGAGAGACAGTTGTGCCAGTTTTATACTAGTCAAGTTATTTTTAAGTTGATTTTTCTCAAATGCTGCATTTTTAAGTTGTGTCACTTTTCTTGCCTTCATCGGATATGAGCAAAAAACTATCTGTTGAATGAACAGACGTTAAGTTAAAAAGTCTTTAGAAATGTAAAGGACGGTTACGCTGTATTAGTGACCAAAAATTCTGTTAGGCATATATATTGAACTTTACACTGAATACGTGTCACCCGCTGCGCTGGAAATAGGCAGCATAAAATTCAAACAAAGAGCAAAATATGCATTGCAGCTGACGGACATAAGTTTCAACATCGATACTTACATACTGCTTTTACCAGTGTAGCTGCATGCGTTCAGCAGTTAAAGTGAGAACAGACTTTTGTGAGTATCCTGTAATTTGTTTATATCTTAATGAAATCATAATGAAACCTATTTTAGGCTAAGATCAATACAACAAAAAAGTATTAAAATTAAATCATCTCTTACGAAGTTAAAAGCTAACAAATTTCAACAACAACAACAATCAGAAACATGGTTAGTTTTGTGAACCTCTTCCTTTATGAAGTCGGTTTAAAACGTCTATGCGTTAATCGATGTGACCGCTTACAATAACCATACTTTAAATTTTACGTAGCATAAATGTCACCCGCTACGCTACAACATATACCCATACGCTACAACAAATGTCGTTTAAGTGTGCACAAAATAGGAAATTGTGAACAAACAAATGCACGTTTTAAGCGTTCTGTTTTTAGCATAAATGTCTAAACTATCTTTTCGTAATAAATCGATGATAGTCTGCAATTTTATAATTCACTTTTTTCCCTTGTCTTGAACCGTTTCCGAGATAGGAACGCTAACTCCACAGTTTTCCACCAGCATGTGACCGCTTACAGTGACAGTACTTTGAACCACAGAGTATACGTGCCATCCGCTACGCTGCAAAGTGTGCAACGTAGTTCAAGTGTGCACAATGTAGGAAATTGCGAACAGACAACTGCATGTTTTAAGCGTTCTATTTTTAGCAATAATGTCTAAATTCTGTCTTTTTGTAGTAAATCGATGATGCTCTACAACTTTGTAATTAACTTTTCTCCCATCTTGAACCGTTTTTGAGATATGAGCGCTAACTTCGCTGTTTTTCACCAGATGGCGTTTTACTTTCTTTAGATTGCAAAAATATTACAATGGGATCTACATCAGACCAAGATCTTTACAGCAAAATAAAAAGTATCAAGTAACCGTATTTTGAACTATATGGCGTATGTCTCACCAGCTACGCTACAACGTGTGCGATGTAGCTCAAGTGTGCAGATTGTAAGAAATTGCGAACAAACAAATGCACGTTTTTAGCATTATATTTTTAGCATCAATGTCTAAACTATCTTTTCCTACTAAATCGATGATGCTCTGCAATTTTATAATTCACTTTTTCCCCTGTCTTGAACCGTTTCCGAAATAGGAAAGCTAGCATGAATGTCTAAACTAACCTTTTTGTACTAAATCGATGCTACTTTTCAACTTTATAACTCACTTTTTCCTTTAGAACCGTTTTCGAGATAGGAAAACTAACTCCGCTGTTTTACACCAAGTGGCGCAGCGGTTAAACCTTGTGCTGCATGGCCACTTTGCTATACTTACATACCATTTTTATCAGTATAGCTGCAGCCGTTTAGCAGTTAAAAGAGTTGGGACTGATTTTTTTGGGCACCCTGTATTTTCTTTCGATCGTTAAGATATTACAATGGGACCTATTGCAGACCAAGACCTTTTCAACAAAACAAAAATTATCAAAATCGGAGCATCCGTTCAGAAGTTATGAGCTAACAAACATAAAAAAAACATACGGTTTGAATTGAGAACCTTCCTTCTTTTTTTGAAGTCGGTTAAAAAGAAATAAGCTTTCAGAAAACATATCATAACTCAAAGTTCAAAGAGTTTAACCATTATTATGAACTAGCAGGCTACGCCCGCTTCGCTGGTCACTATATTTAAATGAATTTTCAAAAGAATTGGATCAGTATTTATTTTTTACATCACATTACAAATAAAAACTTAAAATAAATAAATAAATAAAATAAACACTGAAATCGCTTTAGATCTCGCTTCTTCGGGTACCCGTTGCCTAAGGCAGCTCTTTTTTCTACCTGTACTGAATCGGGTACAGTTCCCCACTGTCTATAGAAAGGTCTTTCCCGGGCACTTCAATCTGGGTATTTATCGACGACTTGTGGATTTTCTGTTATTTAAGAACTACGATTTTAAAGATGACTGTATCTCAGCATCTATTATATATTTTAGTTTTTGAACCATGTGTTTTATAGCCCCCGTTATTTACACTATATTACGATTTGATTCCGACCAGTGCAATAAAATAAAATAAAAAAGTAGATTTTCTTTTAAAAGGAATTAAATACATGAAAAACGAATTTTAATAAGTTTATCCTTTCCACTATAAACTATCATTTTTTTCACCCAATAAATATTATAAATAATAATAATAATTAAAAAAAAAAAAAAAGATTTTTCTTTTAAAGGAATTAATTAGAAAAAAATGAAAAACAAAAAGTTGCTATGTTATGAAATTTATACATAAACGTAACAATTTATTTCTATTGCATTACCATTTGATTTTCAATAAATATAATAATAATTAAAAAAAAAAAAAAAAAAAAAAAATCCTTCAAATGAATGTATTAAATAAAAAATCGATAACAATCGAAGAATAAATTCATGAAAAATGAAACATTAAAGCCAATATTTAAAATCGAAAAAACATTAATTTAAAAAATTCAAATTCGAAATTCGAAAAAATCTCGATGAGGGGCACACCTGCAGAGCCCCAGGTACCTATATGCCAAATTTGGAAGCTCTGTGATCAGTAGTGTGAGCGCCAGAGCGCAGATACACACACAGACACACAGACACTTCTCTTTATTTATATAGACTAGCAGGCTACGCCCGCTTCGCTGGTCACTATATTTAAATGAATTTCCGAAAGAATTGGATTAATATTTATTTTTTTACACCAGATTATAGAGAAAAACTAAAAAAAAAAGGTAACTAAAACTGCTCCAAACCTCGCTTTGGGTACCCGCTGTCTACAGCAGCTCTTTTCCCGCCCTCACTGCATCAGGTCTAGGTTTCCTATGCCTGCAGAAAGATCTTTCCCGAGCACTTCAATCTGGATATTTATCGACGACAGGGTAATCTGCTACTATTTAAGAACAACGATTTTAAAGATGACTGTATCTCAGCCTCTATTAAATATTTTAGTTTTGAACCATGTATTTTATAGCCCGTGTTTTTTACACTATAATACGATTTGATTCCGACCAATGTAATAAAATAAAATAAAATAAAAAGTAGATTGAAAAATAAATAAATATATATATATATATATATAAACAAATAAATTTTAATCAATTTAATCCTTTTTACTATGTATATATATACTACCATTTTTCCCGATAAATGCTATAAATAAAAAAATTAATAAATAAAAGTTTTTTCTTTTAAAGGAATTAATAAAAAAAAAAAAAAAAAAAAAAAAAAAAAAAAAAAACGCCCTCAAATGAATGTATCCGCGATTGTAATGATCGATAGATGGCGCTTTCTCAACACTGCAGTTGTTAGTAAACATTATAGCCACGTATGTTCCATTAGTGTTCTTTGTTATTCTACTTAATATTCGTACTATAATTTCTCCGCCATTACATCATGGAAAATTGATTGCTTTTGGAAAAAATACTTCAGTTTATTCAAAGTTCGATCGGAAGTAGATTTTTAACTGAAGTTGAACAAATGTTAATTTCAAATCATCTGATTAATTCTTTACTTCCATTAGCCGAAGCAACTGAAATTTTAAATTTGTCATTTGGAAATAAATGGAAGCTCAATTCTGTATTTCTTGATCCTTTGGAGTTACACTGTGGCACACAAAAGTATGTGTTATCTTTTTTACCGTATTTATTCATTTTTATTCAATAAATATATGTGAAACTAAATATCGGCAAGCAATGGCGGCTGTATGGAATTCGAATTAAACCATGTTTATTGTAATTTCACCTTAGCCCACCAGAGGGCGAGCATTTCATTACAATCGCGGATTAAATAAGTTGCGTAATAGCCGTTGCTAAGATACGCAGACGATTGAAGCAAAATAATAAATCTATGAAAAATGAAACAAAGAAGCCAATATTTAAAATCGGAAAAACATTAATTTAAAAAATTCAAATTCGAAAAAATCTCGATGAGATGCACACTTGCAGGGTCCCAGGTACCTATATGGCAAAACCTAAAAATTTAATGTGTTTAATTTTTTCTACTGTATGTGTATAACTATTTGATTTCAATAAATATAATAAAAAATATTTCTTCCTCAAACGAATTTAAATAAATAAATAGTTTAATAGCCGTTGCTAAGATACGCAGACTTTTGAAACGAAACAAATTTCTGAAAAATGAAACATTGAAGACAATATTTAAATTCGAAAAAACATTCATTTAAAAAATTCAAATTCGAAATTCGAAAAAATCTCGATGAGGTGCACACCTGCAGGGTCCCAGGTACCTATATGCCAAATTTGGAGGCTCTGCGATTAGTAGTGTGAGCACCAGAGCGCAGATACACACACAGACACACAGACACTTCTCTTTATTTATATAAGATGACTGCCGTTATTCACGAGAATGGCGGGTCATAAGACATTGCGCGTTAGAAATTATCGTAATAGAGCTTAACTAATAATGCTTTACCTCTTAACAAGTTTTTTTTTTTTTTTAGAACGATTAGCAGATAGTACTATCAATATCGCGCCATTTGTTAATGAAAAATGTAACTAAAATTTTGTTTTATGCAGTAAATTAAAATATCTTCTTACTTGTAAATTAGAACGATTACTCCTCTAAAGGGAAATTATTGCATAGAATGGCGGTCAATTAAGATAATATCTTCAGATTCAGTCACATACCCTGCAGATAGATGATTTAAAATGCAGTAGCGCCATTTTGTGATTAAAAATTAAATTAAACCTCTTTTAGGGATGTGGGTTATATTAGGAGCACTGGCCAACTTTGGCTCACCTACTTTACTTATTTCTTTTTAAATAAGTAGTGTTATTAAGAGGCTTCTCCACTTATCGTCCCCAGAAGCCAGAACCAATGTTATTCTATGGAGAATTTCACCCCATTATAACTTATTAACTAATATTTTTTTTTAAATTTCGTTTTCACATTCAGAAACTTCATAACTATTAAACAATTTATCGCTTTCTAAAAATTATTTAAAAAAAAAATTTAATATTTTATTTTGAGGTTGTAAAATGCGAATTTTCACAACGTGAAATTTTTCATTTTTGAGCTTAAAAATGAAATCTTAAAAATAAAAAAATCAATTTTTAGAAAGCGATAAATTGTTTAATAGTTGTAAACTTTCGAAGAGTGAAAACGGAATTAAAAAATATGTATTAGTTAATGAATTATAATGGGGTAAAATCTCCCATAGAATAAAATTGCCTTTGACTTTTGGAGATGATAGGCAGAGAGTCCCCTTAAGCATTACAAAGAGCTCTACTTTACAACAAAGTCGGAAAGTGTTAGTGACTTCGGTTTGTCTGTCTGTCCGCACTCTGACTCTCATAAATATTCATGGAATTTCTTGAAACTAATGCATGTTATTCAAATTCACTATAGGATATTTCCTAATGAAAATGCACTAAATACCTCTACTGGTTGGTATAAACGGACTCTCGAAATATTAAAAAGCGTTGTGTTCTATGAGAAGTACTTCGATAAATCACACTTTATTACCTTTACACAAATCTTAATGAAATTGAAATATGTTAATATTCAAGTGCACATAAGATGTTTTCTATAGAAAATGGAGTAAACATCACCACTGATTTGTGTAACAGCGACAACCGAAAATATTCCAAAGTTTGCGTTCTATGAGAAGTATTTCTATAAACCAAATTTAAATAATTTTACTCAGCACAAATCTTAATTTGTGCTAATATCTGAAATATACTACTCATATGCACAAAAGAATGCTTTCTGTAGAATATAGCATAATTAGCATTATTGTTAAATTTTGTAAAATATCAAACGAAACTTGCATTCTTTTAGGGAATTAAACACTTTTGAAATATTAATTATAATTTAATAATGTAAATATTTAAACTTGTAAAGAGAAATACACCCCTTCTCATATTTATAAAGACACTTTATATTTTGAAATAACTAATGTAAAAATAATTGTGAACAAGATTATACTAAGTGCACTTAATACATCTAGTATTCTAAAAACCAAAACTGTTATAATTTTTTAATATAAAACAAAATTAATAAAAAATAATGCAAAATGTGTTTTTCTCCACGTTTTTAGATGTTCATAATTATAGGGACAATCCAGATTTTTTCGTTTTATTTAACTTACTAGCGGATAAATTACAGTTGACATGCGAATTTGTTAACTACTGGGCTAGATTAATTCATATATAAGCCTTCAATTTTTCTTGGACGGACATTACTGATAATTCCTCGAAAAAAAGAACGTTCAAGTAGTGAAGTATGATAAATGTGTTTTTTAAGTGTAAGGATAATTTCAATCCGCCGAATTTCTAATGAAATTCGAAGGTCTAAAATTGCGGAAGGAAATGTGATCAAACATTGAACTGCTGGTTCAATAGGTGAGAGATCTGATGCAAAATCAGAGTTGTTTTACAGAGATCGAAGACTCATAATTCCTCTTACTGTTCTACTCATAATGATTTCTGCCGAATATGCTCGTAATTTTTAACGAAAGGTTGAGGTCCACATTTATGCATGTTTAAAATAATTAATAATATGTTAAAATGAATAAAAAACCTGTAATAATCAATCAGCATTTAATGGGGGAAAGAACGTCTGTGTTAAAGTTGAAGAAAGGCAATATTAAATGGTAAAATGTTGCATTTTCGGATGAAAAACATTTTATTCTTGATTAACCAAATGGTTTTAACAGTTACTGGCACGATCTGAAGATAGCGAAAGACAGATGAGATTTTTTAAAGACAGATATGAATCGGGCATTTTAAAGGTGGATCTATGGTGCTCTGGGGAGCTGCTTCTACTGAAGGCAGAATGAATTTAGTAATTTTTTCTATTATTATGAACATCAAGAGAATATCCGCAAATTTTAAACGTGGAATTATCAGATTTTTGTTAGATTTTGGGGCGTAATAATATTTTTTCAACAAGACTTACATTTTTGCTCTACCTTTAGAGCAATAAGAAATAGTTTGAAGAAAGAAACGTATGTATTATTGCCTTTCCCATGGCCTAAAAGTTGAAAAAACCTTAACTTATGATATTAGAAAAGTGCATGTAAGTGGAAAGCAATTTTAGATAGTTTAAATGTATTAAGAATATCATATATGCTATATGAAATGGTATTGAAACTGAATATTAAAAAAAATGTATATATATATACCAGAGAGAATGTCTGTCTGTTCAACCTTAAAAAGAGACCCCATAAAATATTAATTTAAGGAATAACTGAAAAAAATTACTAAAATTCGAGCTGTCCTTATAATTGTGAACACCTGAAAAATCATCTTTTTACCCTATTTAAAGTTTTTTAAGATAGAAAAACGATAAAACTTTTTAAATATAGTCTATTAATGAAATTCAAATTAATTAAAAATATATTTGTTTAAATAATAGTGTTCAGTGTTTAGTTAATATAGAAAAACGGGTGTCCTTATAATTATGAGAAGGAGTGTATATAAATTTTTGTTAATATTAAAATAAATAAGATTAAAATCTTTTTAAAAAGGTTTTCTTTACTTTTCAAATTTTGGTTGATTTATAATGAGAGAAATCCATGTAACAGCAATGTCAAGACTCCACATATTAAAATAAAATTGAAAATATATTGCCTTATTTTAGGAGTAGTTTAGATTCTTTTTCTTTCCTTAGAAATTATACATAGGATATTACAATAATATCAAGGCTCGTCAGCCTCGTCCTTCCAAGTGAGTCATGTTTCCTTTGCTGTAAAAAATAAATTATATGTAAATTATTTAATAAATTAATAAAAATTAATCCTAGAAATTTCTTTTCTTTATTTTATGAGAATTGATTTTCAGACAAATGTTTGAGCGATATGTTGATTCCCAAAAAATTCAAATTCTGTTAAATCATACACCAAATGTCATTTAATGGAGCTTTAACCTTGCTAGTGGTCTGTATTTCTTATTTAAATAACAGTTAATCAACTGAGATAAAAACAGTTTATTTTTGCAAATTACTTTTGAAATCCTTATTTAATTTTGTTTAATAAATTTTTTCAATTAAAAATGAATCTAAACACATGAATTGTAATCAATTAATGCTCCATATTTTAATTACTGCAATGGTTGCTTTTTAATTTGCTTAATATTACTTAATTTTAAAATGCTCACACTCTTATTAACACAAGTCCATTAACACACATTTATGTTAGGTGGCGGTGGTTGGGTTTTACGTCGCACTAATGCTGCTCAGATGGGCAATTGGCGATGGTCTGGGACACACCCCTAGAGGTGGTCCGGAGGCATGCCATCACAGTTTTGATCCTCCACGGAAGGGATGGCTCTCCCGCTTTGGTAACTCCCAGAGGTATAACATTGATGAGAACATGGAGCACTTTATGGCCACGACAGATTTTACGTGCACCAGCCACCATTAGTGTACACGACGGTCTTTGGCCGGCTCGTGTACCGAACCCGCAATTTTTCAATTACGAGGCCGGCGCTCTACCGACTGGGCTACCGCGGCCCCATTTATGTTAGGACCTTGAATAAGTTCTCACTGTTTCCAAACAGATGACATTACCAGAATTGCGTGCATGTAATTGGAGATGGCAACGAATCTATAAGGGTGTACTATCAGTAATCTTGAACTTCAGTGTATATTAGTTTACCACAGTGTAAATAACATCCCCCCCCCCCTTTAGTTCTAAAAATACCGAGTTTTGTGCCGAGTGTTTGCGGGGAATTTTATTACTAGCTTTTGTGTCCGTTCTTCGCACTGGAATTTAATTATTATTTGCAGTATCTATATTAATAAAATCAGACTTCTGTCTATAAATTTGTCAGAATCGAAAAATTTTACAATATCTTCACATTTCATACACCGTGAAAGCTAAAAATGACTTCAAAATATTTTCTGTGTGTGGGCGTGTCGTTGTGTCTGTATGTCTGTAACGCTATTTTTGTCCAGGTATCACGTAAGAACGACGGTACAGAATTCAACGACACTCGGTAGGAATTTATGTCTTTACCCAACTTAAAATTATATCTATCAACTTTTGCGAAATTCGCTTCCATTTCCTCCCTGGGTAAGGCAGAAGGCAAAAACACGTTTGTAAGCATAACTCGGCTCCAAATTACTTCTAGGTGAAGAAATTGCACATGACGAGAGTAGACTTGAGAACAAATAAAACACTATCTGTGATTTAGGAATTTTTGATTTTTAAGGAGAGAGAGGGGAAAATCGATTTTTGGAGGGAAATTTCGCAAATTCCGGAATTTTGAGTAGAACAATAGCAAAAACAGAACAAAGATGTTGAAAACGGCCTTGCATTTTCTTTAGGATATTTCCAACTATACATTATTTATTTATTTATTTATTTAATTTTTTTCTTTTATTTATATATTTATTTATTTATTTATTTGTGTGTGGGGGGGGAGTCTACGAGGGGGCAAATTCCAGACACTCCTTATAGCGCTAAGTTTATCCTGAGAAATCTATCTTACCTGCGGTGACGAATTTTAGTCCTTGTATTATTTATATGTATCCGATATCTAAAGTAACTAAAGTAACGGGATTAATCAAAATCCCCCCTGTCCCCCCGGGGAGAAAATGCAAAAAAGCGTTTTTAAGCAAAACACTGCCTTAAATTACTTTACGTTGATGAAATTGCATATAAGGAGACTAGACTTGAGTACAAAAGAAACATTATGGTTGGTTTTGGTATTTTTTATTCTTAGTCCTTTACCTGCCGAAGGAAACTTACAAGATTCACTTCTGAGGGCCACCGTTCTCTCTCATTGATTGTCTTTTCATATGCATATTTACACGTTCTGATGTTTCCTGAATATCGAAGTCAAGTTTTAGCGTTTGGTCTTTGTATCTCGCTCTTTTCAGAGTAACTTAAAAATATATAATTTCAGGCAATTCAAATGTTATATTTCGAGATTAATATGAGTTTGTTACTTGAAAAGTTTGATCAAGATGGATAAGTTTCAAGGAACTGCGCGTGTGGAAGTTGTGTGAATAATTTTAAATGAACTTTTAAATTTAATAATAGATTTAAATTCTACAAAAATATAGGTACAATTATCAGACAGGGGAATAAGGGGGGCGGTAGCCTCCCTCAAACAGAATTATTTGTCAAATAAAGCTGATCCGCTACCTAATTTGAATTGTTTTTAACGTACGTTTACAACAGTATTCGTTATCTTACCTCTTAATCTGCAATCTGAATCTGTAATATTAAATTTCAGGGTAAGAGAAAGCAGTGTGAGTGTCACACCCGATTATTTTAAATATTATTTCTATTGCTAATATATCCGGAACACTAATTTATCAGATATTGTTTAACAATATTAATTACTAATGCAAAAATAAAAATAATTCATGTCCATTAACTAGCGGGAAAAAATCGTGAATAATCACATATTTCTATATTAGAGTGAGAGAGAGCTTGCTTTTAATTAAATCCGACTCTTCAATTTCTTTTGTATGATTTGATTTTCAGTTTAAAAAATATTGTAAACATGTACATGAATATATAAACCATCTGAAACCATATCATATTCAGAATAATAAAAGATGTCTTTAAAATTCTAATTTCAACAAATGCAGTTTGGAGTTTTAATGATTGCTGAAACGTCAGTGGAGGCCTCCCTGTTCAGACTCAAAAAGATTTTGGGTTCCGTCTGAGTGTCCGTTTGTCTATTTGTCTCACGATAGTAGAAGCAAAAATCCTGCCATTGACTTGAAATTTGATACAGATATTCATGAGCCCCACGGAATTAGCTGTACAGTTTTGTATTCCATGCGCATTCCATTTGTATTCCGCGTATTCCATGTGTAGTTCGTGTACAGGGACATGAAAAAGTTTTTCTTGTCATTACAGCCTATGGGAAGAATTTGTATGTACCGCGATAGCGGTCGCAAGAATCACTCTATTGACTTGCAGTTTGGTACACATGTTTATGAGCCACGCGGAATGAGCTGTATAGTTTTGGATGCGTATTCCATTTGTAGTTCGTGTAAAGGGCCACACCAAAATTTTTCCTACTATTACAGCCTGTGGGTAGAATTTGTATGTATCGCAATAGTAGCCTCAAAAATTTTCCTATTCACTTGCAAATTGGCACACACGTTCAGGTTCTGTATAGAAAAAGCTGTATAATTTTTTATGTCTATATTTTTTATGAGTTGTGTTCAGTGCCACGCCAAAATTCTTTTCATTTCGGCCTATGGCATGAATTTCGTTTAAACGCATTTTAACATTCATTATGCTGCATTGAACAAAATGAAATTAGCGTACATTACTGAGATGCTTAAACTTATGTTTCCTGCAGAAAATATGGGCTTATTAGGCTTCCTAATTAACGTACAGGACCTGACAAAAGTGTTCAGACAATGTCACGTAATCACCCAAATTATGTCAAAATTCGAAAAATTATTCATGAAAAACGTAGAATAAGCTGAATAGTTTTTACTGATGTATATAATATTTATGGTTCGTTTACAGAGACACAAAAAAGAATTTCGTGACACTAGAGTCTACGAACAAATTTTTATTTAAGTACACTTTAATGCGTTTCTGCTGCATTTAACATAACGGAATTAAACTTTTAAAATTTAAATTTTTATCAAAGCGTATATTTAATTATATTTAAAAAATTACCTTTTATAAAGCTCTGCTGCATTGGTTATAAAACTTTCAAGGCGGACACGCCCTTTCTGCAGTAACCATTTCGTGGTCCGCTATAGTCGAAAATGATTTCAGATTTCCTCTTTGTTGACTTTTCATGAGGTAGCGCCATGATCGATCCAAATCTGCGCGCAACTTGTGCCCGTTACAAGCTAATTATCTATTAATTATTTCGATGGTTTCGTGGTAGAAAGCATAATCCGGGTTGTTGTAATTAGCGATTTTTCTTGTTTCATTAAAATTAATACTGATATTATTTTCATTTTTAACTTTAGTGAGGGCTGTTGTTAATTTTCCATATTTAATATCGTTGTTAGGATCTTTAATTCTAGTTGATATTTTTCTTTTAGTGACCCCAATATAGTGGCCTGTTTTTTTATTGACAAAGACTCAATTCCCCCTCTTGAAACCGCAGGAATATATCAAATCCCTTTTAATTATCCTGATAAAAATACAGGTCACTATATTGGGGTCACTAACAGAAAAATATAAACTAGAATTAAAGAGCATAACAACGATATTAAATATGGAAAATTAACAACAGTCCTCACTAAAGTTAACAATGAAAATAATATCAATATTAATTTTAATGAAACAAGAAAAATCACTAATTACAACCCCGATTATGCTTTCTACCGCGAAACCATCGAAATAATTAATAACCAATTAGCTTGTAATGGGCACGAGTCGCGTGCAGATTTGGATCGATCATGGCGCCACTTCATGAAAAGTCAGCAAAGAGAAATCTGAAATCAGTTTCGACTACAGCGGACCACGAAATGGTTACTGAAGAAAGGGCGGATCCGCCCTGAAAGTCCTATAACCAATGCAACAGAGCTTTATAAAAGATAAATTTTTAAATATAAATATTGGAATTAACTTACATTATAAAAAATGCTTAAAAACGTATTTATTCTGAAAAAAGGATATGTATAGACTAAATAATTTATTTACGGGACCACACAAAAGAATTCCGATGACGTACTGTAATCATCCAAATGATGTCAAATTAGATTGAAATATTAATGAGTTGTAATTAATTAAATACGTGTATTCTTTTTTACTTTCTCTTACCCATAAGGTAGAGAAAGTATTGTTTTTGGGTCAAATTTTCGAACGCGAGATTTTGTTATATTTACACGTTTTGAGGTCCCCTGAATACGAAAATCATGTTTTTAGCAAATGGTCTGTGTGTATGCCTGTGCGTCTGTGTGTCTGAGTGTGTGTCTGTGTGTCTGTCTGTTATCAGCATATCTCAAAAACAAAATATGGCAGAAAGTTCAAACTTGGTATTCTAAATGTGTATTATATAGGAATGCCACAGTAAGCTTTTCGTTAAGATCAAGCAAATGGTTCGTGTACAGGGACAATCAAGAAAATTCTAATACATTACGTCTATGGGGGAAATTGCAGGAAAGTAGAGTTTAACGTCTATAGACTGCACTAAACGAAATGAAACGAATATATATTTTTTGTGATAGAGATAGTTAACTGTGAATTTTTTTTTTTTTTTTTTTGTGTAAGTAGGAGCCTCGCCTCCCCCCTGGGGGGGAAGTCCCCCCTCGAGGGGAGTATATTTTCATGATGGGTATCTTTCAAAAGAGCTCGCCAATACCTTTAAAACGAATGGTTGAACCACCGATCTGCGATAATTTAAAACAAAGTTATCGATTTTCTTTTTACTTTTAACAAAAAAGATTTTTTTTTTTTTTTTTTTTTTTTTTTTTTTTTTAAATATTGATAATAAAATGGACTTTTTTTTGGATATTTGGTGTTATACTACTTCTCTAATATGGAAATCGCCTGCCTTATCATAAAAGATAGTTTTTTTAAATAATAATTTTAATAAATTATTTTTTAAAAAGAGAATTATTTTTTAATAACCGAATTAAATTCTATATAAATGTAGGTGCATTAATGAAACGGATTAAATTTCAGGATAAGAGAAAGTCATGTGAGTGACACACCAGATTATTTACTTTCTCTTAATCATAAGGTAGAGAAAGCATTGTTTTGGGGTCAAATTTTCGAAAGTGAGATTTTGTTATATTTACACGTTTTGAGGTCCCCTGACTACGGAAATCATGATTTTTAGCAAATGGTCTGTGTGTATGTCTGCGTGTCTGTGTGTGTGTGTGTGTGTGTGTCTGTCTTTTATCAGCATATCTCAAGAACAAATATTAGCAGACATTCCAAACTCGGTATTCTAAATGTGTATCATATAGGGATGCTACAGTAAGCTTTTCGTTAAGATCAAGCAAATGGTTCGTGTACAGGGACAATCAAGAGAATTCTAATATATTACGTCTATGGGAGAAATTTCAGGTAAGCAGAGTTAAACGTCTATAGACTGCACTAAACCAAATGAAACGAATATATATTTTTTGTAATAGCGATAGTCAACTGGGAAAATTTTTGTGTATGTAGGAGCCACGCCTCTCCCCTGGGGGGGGGGGGTAAGGCCCCCCTCGAAGGGAGTAAATTTTCATGATGGGTATCTTTCAAAAGAGCTCGCCAATACCTCTAAAATGAATGGTTGAACCATCGATCTGCGATAATTTAAAACAAAGTTATCGATTTTTTTTTTTAGTTTTAATATTGAGAATAAAATGGACTTTTTTTGGATATTTAGTGTTATACTACTTCTCTAATATGGAAATCGTCTGCATTATCACAAAAGATAATTTTTTTAAATAATAATTTTAATAAATTATTTTTTAAAAACAGAATTATTTTTTAATAACTGAATTAAATTTTATATAAATCTAGGTGCATTAATGAAACGGGGGGTTCCCCCCTCACACAGAATTAATTATCATATAAAACTCTTCCGAAGCCTAATTTGAATTGTTTAACATAGGTTTACATAACATCGTTATCTTACCTCTTAAACTCCAATCTGTATTTATAGTATTAAATTTCAGGGTAAGAGAAAGTCGTGTGAGTGACACACCAGATTATTAGTGTATATAATTACTGTGGCTCCTTTTACGGGATACATAAAAGAATTTCGTATACGATTAAGATCTGTAGTCGGTATTTCTTAAAAGTGTATTACACCCCCATTGAATATAATGAAATTTTATTAGAATTTTAAAAGCATGTTTTTCTGTGGAAAAGTGTGGGCACAGAATTGGTAATTAATTTACAGGGTTACACGAAATAACTCATTTATTACAGAAAAAATCTTTCCTCAAAAGTGTAAAGATCATGTTATACCTCATATTTTTCAAAAAAAAGTTATGTCATGAAAAGAAAAAAGGACCAGTAAAAAATCAAACAAGAATCAAAATGTTTTGGATCACTTTGTAAGAGATAATGCTTTAAATGCGTTTTAACTGTAGTATGTGATTATAAGGACTTTTCTCATTATCTGTATAAAATTTTATGAGGCTACCACGTATAATCATGGAGATATAACTCTTTCTTAAAAAAAAAAAAAAAAAAAAAAAAAAAACAGCAAAAACAATTTCCACTTTTTCAATTATATCACGTGGGGTATTAGACCCAGTGCAAAGCCATTTCCAGGAAATATGGCACACTACATTAAACACAGTACACAGATCTGAATAAAAAAAAATGTCAAATATCTTACGAAATACGAGAACTTTTACTAAATAATTTTTAACTACACATGTGCAAGCTTTATAAAAATTTCATTTCCATAATTTAATAGCCAAAGGTATTGAGCAACTTATATGAAAACTCCAAACAAATATCATGTAAATTCAAAACTTTACGAGCGACAGAATGAACAGAATTTTAGTCCTCTCAAACTAAAAGCTAAACTATAAGGGGTTTTCCTCACATTTTTTATTTAATTCAATCAATGCCCAATGATATTACAGTGTTTTCGCTGATTGTAAATAAATATTAATAAAACACCCTAGCATCTTTCTTTTTTTTTTTTTTTTTTTTTTTTTTTTTGAGAAGAACTCAAATTCTGTTTATTCTATGTCTTGTAACGTTTTGGTTTGACGTGATATTTGTTTGGGGTTTTCATATAAGTTGTTTAATACATTTGGCTGTTAAATTATGCAACTGAAATTTTTATAACGTTTGCGCATGCGTAGTTAAAAATTATTTAGTAAAAGTGCTCATATTTGTAAGCTATTTAATTTTTTTTCAATCTGATTATTGTATGCTGTGTCTAATCTAGTATGCCATATTTTCTGAAAATGGCATTGCACTGGGTTTAATACCCAACGTGTTATAATTGAATAAGTGGAAATTGTTTTTGCAATTTTTTAACCCTTTCAGTCGCAGTGTTCCCGCTGATGGAACACCTAATTTTAATTCTCAAGTGCAAAAACTCATCCCGGAAATTTTTTAGCAAAAATTTACATATATAACATAGCAAAAAAGGCCCATTTTTTTAACGTGAAAATTTAAATTTCTTC
This sequence comes from Salticus scenicus, assembly GCA_963930645.1. NCBI lineage: Eukaryota > Metazoa > Arthropoda > Arachnida > Araneae > Salticidae > Salticus > Salticus scenicus. The sequence goes on from CAWVNO010001447.1 coordinate 178,490, forward strand.
TATTCTAATTATGTTCGTAAATTCCGGTGGCAGTCTAATTTAAATGATCCGTATTACCTTGCTCCGCAAAGGGTTAAAATACTCCGGAATAAATTGAAATGTTGGGATCTATGCAACTTTTACGAGTTTTTGTTGTCGATAATGTTTACTTATAAAGTGATTTATTTATTAAATTATATATTACTTGAATTTAATAAGGTTTACTTACAGATGTTTCAAACCGAAAATTTCTCGAAAAGGAACAATGCTAATTTTTTTATTTTTTTTTAAATGTTTATGATCAGCTATGTGTCTAAAAGCCATTTTAAAAATTAGTTTAGTAATTTTTAAAATGAATTAAGTAGTGAACGTTAAAGGGTTAAAGAAAGAGTTATATCTCCCTGAATATATGTGGTAGCCTCATAAAATTTTATAAAGATAATCAGAAAAGTCCTCATAATCACATGCTACACCCAAAATGCATTTAAAGCTTTACTTTTCACAGGTTGGTCCAAGACATTTTGATTTTTGTTAAATTTTTCACTAGTCCCCCCCTCCTCCCCCTTTATTTTTCATGACACAACTTTTACTGAAAAATATGAGGTATAATATGTTCTTTACAATATCAAAGTGTCAAGATGACAAATGGTAAAAAAAGTGAAAGTGATCACATTATTTTGTCCAACACCTGTATAATCAAATTTAAATAACTACAATCCAATTTTACATGTTTCGTTTTCACAGGCTCGACCATGATTTGACTTTTGAGACGCCTTCGACTTATTGTTTTCACAAAAAGTTTTTACGTCGCGTGAAATCACATCTTTGACATATATTTTCAGAGGAAAATAGTATTCAACCTTTTGATGACCAGGTGGATATTCGAAACATGAAAGGTCATATGAGGCCATTTAAACTAGAAAAAGGCGTATTTATTTAACATACTAAATAACACCTAAAACTCACTTTTCAAAAGTAATTTAATAATTTATAAAAAATTTTACATGTTTACTTATTTATTTATTTTTTTTTTCCTGGGAAGAAGAATTTTTCAAAATTTATAACAAAATAGTATAAATATGTGAAATAAATATGTATTTTTTCTAAATGAATAATATAAAACTCAGCTATAAAAATATTGGAAGATCTAAATTTTTTAAAATAGTGTTGTGGCTAAGGAATGCTTTCAAAGCAATTTTATATAACGTTAAGGATAAGGGAAGGACATTTAGTATAACCTCAAATCAAAATGTATTTATTTATCTGTTTATATATTAGTTGGGATAATTGAACATTCACGATAAAATAATGTAAAACACAGCTATAAGAATAGGGAAAACACTACAATTTAATAAATAAATAAATAAGTATTCGTCAAAATCTAGCGTTCTTTTATTTATTTATTGTTTCTTTTTTTAACCTTACTTGGTCATCTGAAGGTTAAAAAAATATATTCTAAAAATTCTAACTAGAGTATGACTTATAAACTCTGATATGGTAATCATTTCTTTGCAAGGAACTTTAATAGATTCAATAATTTTAATAATAATAATAATAATAAATTACACATATATGAAAAAGGGAAACAATAAAGTAATTGTAAATTATACTTCTTTGTTTTCTTTTATTAATGTAGTCATTATTTATTCTGTTATACTTAAAATAGTAAATAGTTTTCTTTTTTTCCCCCTTTCTTTCTTTGTTGTTCTTTTCTTTCTTTCTTTTTTTCCACATAGTTACTTTAAGATAAAAGTAAAAATAAATAAATAAATAAAAATAAACCTTTAGAGTCAAAGAGAAGACGAAGAAGAAATACTAACAAATAACAAATTTTAAACACATTTTTCCTTTATTTGTACAATATATATTTTTACAGTGCATTATAATACAAATTATGATTATTAGATACATTTTGTATAAATTCATTCAAAGAAAAATGTTGATATGTACAGTGCGGCACCAGGCAGAAATTTCCATTAAGATTCCTCAATTTTGTGTCTGAGTTGGAATAAATAAATCATTTTAAAAAAAGGTTAAAATTACAAAAGAAGAAATAAATCACGCATATTTTTCCTTTTTATAAATATTGTTTACAGAAGAAAGATTATAAATAAAATCGAGGAAATATAAATTATTACAGGAGTTTCAGGTATTTGATGAAATGGTAATGTCTCATTTACTTTTATGTGTCCCGTAAAGAATAGATTTAATTACTATAATGGTCAATCATATTTTTTGCCTTAAAAAAAAAAAAAAAAAAAAATCCATACGTATTTTTTATTTCTCGATTTGCAACAGCATCTGTGCATGTTTCCCACGTGTTATATACAATTCCTTAGTGTATGTAAAAAATGTTGTAATCGTCCCTTGTACGCACTAAAGAATTTTTAAGTATCACAATTTTTTGATCATTCCAAAAAAAAAAAAAAAATTGTGTGAATATGAATTATCCACTCAGGAACCTTAACATACACGCAATAAATAAATACATAAATGAAATAAAATACAGGGTACTTATAATTAAATTTCTATAAAAACTATTCCCACAGAAAATGTTCTTGAGCGAGTTGCCACCAAATTTTGCGTATGGATGATTCATGAGATGCAGTCGAGGTGATAAAAAAGTAAAAACAGTTTAAAAATTTGTCTACTGTAGATGGCATGTTGCATAGAAAATAGAAAAAATAACAAAGGAAATACTTAATACGGAATTAATAAATGATTTGAACTTGAATATATATCCATTAGTTTTTAATCGTCAGTTGTTCATTTAATTTGTTAAAATGGTAATTTATACTCTCACACCCAGTGGACATTTTTTTTAATTCCTTGAGTGTATTTCATGAATCGTCTACATCTCGAATTTGGTGACAATCTGCTCTCCCACAAGACGCTGTTTTTAGTTAAAGTTTTACTATAACCCCCTTGTGTGGAACAATAATAAATAAATAATAATGCAGTCTTTTTTTCTCCTAGCTGTAACATGTTAGAAACTACCTGTGAGATCATATAGAATGCAACTTTTTTTTTTTTAATCCCCTGATGTCTTTCTTATCTGCTATCCTCTGAAAACTAGTATGCAGTGGTATCACAGACAGAACTTCTTCTCTATCATTCTAAATAACAGCGCCCCCTATCGGTTATCATGCTGGAAATTTCAGTCAAGATATATTCTCTCAATAAATGTTTTTACATATGTAATTTGGTACAATTTTAACCAAGAAGTGCTGAGGTATAGCTATCTGAGAAATCGTAGAAAAGAAATAACAGCAAAGTCACACGTCTTCCGATATACACACAAATTAAATCAGTACAATTTTTCATAATACCTATTTCACTTATCAAGTTTGGTGCAATTATAAACCATAGAAGCTGAGATATATTTTCCCCATAAACGTGAAATATTGCAGAATAGCCAGCAGCACCTGTTGTCCGATATGTACCGACTAAATCAGCATGGTTTTTTATAATATCATTTTTCAAATACTGAGTTTAGTACATTTTTAATTAATAATAACTGTAATAAATATAATAACTGTAAATTAATAATAACTGTAATAATAACTGTAATTAATAATTCTGCCTTCCCGTAAGCGTGGTTAAATTGCAGATAGCAGTATGACAATATTCACCCAAATCGAATCAACAGACATTTTTTACCCCAGTTTTCATATATATTAAGTTCGTACATGTATACACTATAAAAGCAATAATGTAGCCTTTCTTTAAACTGGAGAAATTGCATATCAGGGCTATCTGTTGGGTGATGTATCTTAAAATCTAATTCAACATCAAATTAAGTCATGGTCCAACCAAATATGAAGTTATGTTGCATTTCACTCACTGATTTGTGAGATACAGTGTCCATAAATATCAATAACACACACACATAAACAGACGTTTTCTAAAAATGATCGAATCGAGTTCAAGATATCTCAAAATGTGCCAGTCTATTAAAAACCAGAGGTCAAAAACTTTCACGAATATTGTACTTTCATCTGATATTGAAGAAAATAAAAGTTTTTTCTGCGACTCTCTCCCTTTGTCTTTGCTACGGATAGTCTTCGAATTTATCAGAAAATTTTCTCTATTTGTGTACCCTAATACTTAATAACTTTGTTATCAAACACCATAAACTGCAAAATGCATTTTCCCACAATATGTTTCTGTACCGTATAGAATGCTGAATTTGGTTGTGTGCACGTATTAAAATTATTGGTTCCTATGAAAATTTGAGAAATGAACAAAGCTTGTGAGCTAAATAGTTCTTAAATCATGATGATTAAAATGTAACATATTTTAGATATAATTATAAACAAAAAGCGACTTTTCCGATTCTATTATCGGAAAATAAAGGAAAAAGCAATTTCTTATTGACCTTTTTGTGGCGCTGATATGGCGCAATTCAAACGATTTGTAAACGACAAAAAATTAATGAATGTATTAAAAATTATGGCATTGCTTCTTCTAGTGATTTACTTAATGTTTAGTAACCATAAAATAAAGTCCCTTACATGGGGCTTCTAAGATACGCCAACGTATAAATCCACAAAAATTCAGTTACTGTGTGGCTTCGCATTTGAATCATTAAATGTCAATTATTTAAGTTACTGCGTAACTAATTTAAGAAGTCATGATATGACTGATGATATTTTTATTCATTTGAAATGCCACTGATTTCGCAGTCTGTTTTATTATGTACGGTACAGTCTTGCGTTGCAAAATCCGTATCTTCCTGTATGAAAAGTGAATTGTAGGTTCCGTATAAGAAACTTGCACATCTGGCGTTACTGAGAGAATGTATTTTTTTCTAGATAATAGTATTCTTTTTTTAAATCATTATTAATGCTAAAAAATCCTTATTATTTTGATAAATGCAGAATCAATTACCAATTCTTAATAATCTTTTTATTCTATAAATAGGCTTATTTCAGAAGTCAATTAAAAAAAATTAATAATTGAAATTAAATACTGAGTTGAAATCATTGATGACCATAATATGTATTTTAGACAGATTAAAACTACATGACATTAAATGTTAAGCGTAATGTAAAGATACACAGTTGAAATTAGAAATCTGAATAAGACAAAATATCAACTTATATCTCTTTCAAGGGAATGTCTGAAAAAGACTGATAACCAAAAAAGATGTAAATGAAAATTAACATTTATACACTAATAAATTAAATGAATAAATAAATAAATAAATAAATAGGTAAAAAATAATAATAAAATGTTTTTTTATCTGAACCATTTTAATAATTGCGTACTAAAAATAAAATTAACAAAATTATATTATATGCTAAGCTTTAAATACATTTTTTAAATATGAAATGTGTTTATAATTACTTTTCCATAATACTCTTTTTGAAGAACACTTGAAAACTATTAAACAAATGCAGAAAATTTAAAAGTAAATAATATTTTACATAAACGGACTGCCTTAGGAAAAAAAAAAAAAAAATACTTTAAACAAATTTATGGCAGCTACTTAAAAAAAAAAAAAAAAAAAAAAAAAAAAAAATTAAAATGAATCTTTAATGCATTAAAAAAGAAAAAAGAAAAAAGAAAAAGAAAACTTGAAAATATATGAGTTTTAATTTTATAATATCCTTTATATTAAGTTTCCATTGAGTTTTTTAATTTAGTTATTTCTAAATAAAAAGATATGATTGTGCTTCAGTGTATGCGTTTTTGCAGTATCGATAATAAAAGAAAGTATCGGATTTATTAAAGAAAAATTCAAAAGTAATAAAACTTTATTTATTTAATTAAAGTTTTAAAAATAACACGAAAACATTTAAATTTAAGTTTCCTAAATAACTTATATATGAAACATGTGTTAAAGATTACAAAAAATGCTTCACAATGTTTAGCATTTTTAAGATAAAAAGTATAAAAAGTAAAATTAAAGTATTTGATGATTTCACTCCATAACTAAGAGTTTTTTTTTTTTTTTTTTTTTTTTTTTTTTTTTTATTTATTTATTTTTTATCACATATAATTTAGCGTTTAATTTTCCGTATAAATGATACATTTCATTCTTGAAAGGCATATATTAGAATAACTTTCGACCTAAACTCAAAGACGTAAAATCCCATGAGATATCTTATAAATGATGTTTAGTTGTAACATAATACTTTTATAAATGTGAGAAATAAATTTTATTTGTATCATAATTTACATAATGCACACAGCATTTTCAAAATATTTTCTCGCACAATTTATTTTCAAATTTCAGAACTATTATCCCATCTTGATCGATTTTTATAAAACTTTTCAAGAAAACATATACTAAATATCATCACAAAAGCCTATACAATGTCAATAATAATTTTTACTTTATTTTTAGAAAAACAAATAATAAATTTTCACATATTTTCCTCGGGAATATCATCTTTAAAATAAGGAAGAATCTAAAATAATTCAATGTAACTTAATATTTACAATAAAATCCCATTTTTAAAAATTTAAAGAATGACTGAACATTTTTCTACTGTGCGTCACAACAACCTGTTGTTTACGTTAGGATAATTTTATACAGACATAAAAGTTAACAAATATTTACAGTAGATTCTGATTTCAAAATTCAATAGTCATAATGTTAATCCAATGTTCAATTTTTTTTTTTCTATCTTGTTATATATTTATATCGAAATATTCTTTCAGCGATTAAATTTTGTTTCTTTTTATAATTATAATTCAACACATCAGGGTTTCCGAAAAATAAAGATGATAAATTTTTAACATAGTGTATAAAAGTGAAGGATGCAATAAATGATAGGATTCAGATAAAAATTTAAATAATGGAATTTATCGTTTTATAACACAATAAAAGTAAAACAATTTTGCTAATATAAGATTTATGTAAAATTGTTATAAAGTTATAAGTGAATTAATTTAAATACTGGATTGAAAGAAAAAATATTAAAATCTATAGAGCATCAATTATCCGATAAGAGATAATTCGAATTACTGATTATGCGACAAATTATAGATTTACAAATATAATTTTTTTAAAATTTCAAGGCTGCGCTTTTTGTTTTCCCCCTTTTTTTTCCCTTTTATAAATCTTTTGATTTTGACGAATTTTACTCACGGATTACTGGGGGAGGGGGAAGGGAATTCTATCTTTTTGCATAGTTCTCATATGTATTCAGTTTATATAAAATCTTTAAACAAATAATTAAAAGGAAATAGCTAGTGAAAATTATCATAATGAGATTTATTAAACACATGAATATATGACTCTTCATTCATTCATATGAAATTTCTTCGAATCTATTTCTCGTGGGAAAGTCTTTTTAAACTGAATTAATTCTGTAAATAAATTACAACACATTATGGGTATCTTAGTTACTTTTCTTTATATCTTCATCGAGCCAGAGGATGTAACTGAATGTCTTACGCGCAGAATTAAAAGGCATATGACATATTTCTTATGTTGGTAGTGAGAAAGCTTACATGAATTCTCTCAAAGAACATTGCTCTCTAAAAATAAAAGTTCTTTTTTATAAAAATTTGTGTCGAAAATAAGTAAACATGAAAAATCAAATAGACCATATCTTTATATCTCATAATTTTTTAAAAAGTTATAAAATATGTTATTAAGTATGCGAAAAATAGGTATGAATAGAAAAATAAGAGTTTTATGGAGTACGATTAAATAAACTTATTCATAAGTTTAGTTTTAAGCTCTTCTTTATGTGGCTATTTATTGTATCTAGTTTCAATTACTACAGGTACAGATTAATTTTTTTTTTCTTGTTCTTAACATTTTTAAGGTATTATTTTAAATCACTTATCGATGCCCTTAAGCGCGTTTTAATAAATAAAGAGAGTTATTTCCAGCTCTTTCTAAAGAAAGCATAAAATCATATGCAATCATCAACATTCTTGTTTTCACCCAGGTTCTCTTTACTGCGCTCCAAACATGTATTGCATTTGTCTCGAAAATTATTGGTTGTAGCCATATGTATTTCATAATTTTAATTACATTAATCAAGAACTTTTATTTTATTTATTTATTTATTTTTCCTGCAGAGTTTATGCTGTTTAACCGAACACTTTGAATATGGTTAAATCCGCACACAGGAAGTAAAATAGAACGTTTACGTTAAAAGAATATATAATTTTAACATAGTTCTCAAAGTATATAAATCCAGTCTGTTTAATGATAAGAACATGTTTGTGATATACAGGGTGATCGCTAAGTCTTTTCCTATTTACAAAAAATCATTAAAAAAAAAAAAAAAACCTGTGATAATTTAGCATATGGTTATATCGATATGTTGTAAAAACCTTTCTAAAGATTTTAATAATATTACTTACATGAGGAAATTTTCAGTATGAGCCCTCTTAGCAGACGAAGAATGCTTAACTGCTTAACTGTATTATTAATGTTTCAGCTGTCACACTAGACGCAGCAAGTGCGTTCCTAAATTTGAACGTACTGTCGGTAACAAAAGTGTCCGAACACTAGCAAAAATTCCTATGTAAAAATGTACACTTAGTACTGTTTTTTTTTAATAAATCCTTGTCGAATCCTGTTCGTAGACTGACTAAGAACAGGATTCGACAAGGATTTATTTAACTAAACAGTATTAAGTGTACCTTTTTTATATAGGAATTTTTGCTAGTGTTCGGGCACTTTTGTTACCGACTGTATCATCATTGATGCAATCAAAGTTAGGATCATAAATGCTGCGTTTACTGTAAACGTTAAAATGTTGGACAAGACACGGCGAGAATTGTAATGCCGCCAAGACATTCTTCGAGATACCATATGTTCACATTGAAATATCCGGGCGTAAATGGTTTTATTAATAACTTTATAAATGTAACAATATGTCGAACAACCATATGTCGAACTTAACAATATGTCGAAACAACCATATGCCAAATTATAGTAGCCTTTTTGTTTGTTTGTTTGTTTTGTTTTGTTATTAGAAAAAGATTTTTGCGTATATTTTGGGCTTTGTAACATAATTAAAAATTCCTTTTAAGGTCAAAAAGTCAAAAAAAATATTACAAATTAAATTAAATAAAATATTTCTTCCGTTTTGCAATCGTTTTGCAACAATGCTGCATGGTCTTATGTGAAGGATTCTCAAGAATGAATCAATAATTGTTTACAAATTTAATGGATTATGTATGGGAAATAAGTAAGCTGTAATTTAAAAATTGCAGATCTTAGAACTTCAGAACTCATCATTTTAAAAAAGTTATTCATTATTCTTTAATATTAAACTGTTTTTTGTTTAATATTAGACTCTTGTTTTAAGATAAAAGCAATCGAATGATATGGCACTGTGAAACTTTGCGACGTAATATTTTTATATCTAATAACTTGATGTATGTAGTGCCCTCACAAAAAATGAACAGTTTTGAGAGCACTTTTAAAAAAGTATAACATCTATGCAGTATCTTTTAAAAAAATTCATCAGTTTTTACTAAAAAAAAAAATGGCCGACTTTCATCACCAAAGTAAGTTAAATCTAGACCAATCAAAAATAGGAGTGACCCGGATGTGTTCCGCCGACAAACTCTTTGCTTTATTTATGTAGATAATTATTTTATACAGAACTAATATAGCGGAACATTATAACGATTGTTCATATTTAGTATATTTATAACGCATTTGTTCAGTTTTACTTTTTTATGAGTGTTTTTAATAATCTCTAGGTTAACTTTTGACGTCTTTGCCTTTTATTTATTGTATATCTGCTCTCTCTTTTCCATGAAGTTATTTATTATATAGATTGCTACCCAGTTCTCATTTCTTTTAATGTGTATTACTTTACGTTTATACCTATATTATGGGACTGACTGTATATACAAAGGTTCCTTTTATGTCCTATTAAGAATCAATACATTATTCAGATTATGAATTTTCCCATATACTACAGATATTTAATTTATATAGATAATTGATGCTCTACACATTACATTTAATAATGAGATAAATAACATTTTATTATCAATATTATTATTAATGAACTGAAGGCATTAAGCAAATACTTCATAAATTCTGCATTCAAAAGTATTTGTTAATAAACAGTCAATAAATAAAAAGTCAATGATATTTTCCTTAATCTTTTAAAAACTATTAAAATTAATTCTAAGTCTTCTATGGTCGTAATATTTATAGGCTTGTTTATGTATTTGACATACCGTCTTATATCCATGCAATAATTTTCGGCTAAGACATCATCGCATAAATATCATAAAAATTAAATTCCATTGGTATAATTGGAATACTGTTCTCAGTTGAGAATTATCAATTTCTTTTTTACACATTTAAATATAAATGCATTTTTACATATTTAAATATAAATGCATTTAACCGTTATCGATTCGTTCTTACTAGAAAAGTACTTTAATGCCAATATAATACTTTTGATCACTATTTTAAATATTTTTCTATCATAATTTTAAATTATATTTCTTCCTAAATGTGGTTAATGTAACATTAAAAATATCGTTATGAGACTGTATAAAAGAACTAACATTATTATTGTCAATTAAATTTTAGTTTGAAGATTTTTTTTTTTTCTTTTAAGTAATGTTATACATCTAATAAAGCTGTATAACGTCTTTTAAATTTTGTATCTATACTTACTAAAGAAATATAAATTGCTAATCTGGTATTAAAACTATGTAGAATATATATATATATATATATATATATATATATTATTTGTTACTAGTGCTTCATAATTTAGTACTTTTTAAATGTTATATATTTTGCATAAAATAGTGATTTGTATATTTTCTTGTGTGTTAATTTTAGGTAAACTCTTTCATAGTCTTTCTTATAAAAAGAAAAGTATACTTAACAAAAATATATAAATCAGCATTGTTTTAGAATTATAGCCTATAAAGAATAAAGAAAGAAAAAGTATGAATTTATGAAACAAAGTCATAATCCATTTTAAATGCACTATTTCTCATTATTATTTATTTAAAAAAAAAAAAAAAAAAGTAAATTAAATTGAAAATATTAAATTATTGGGGAAAAAGGAAGAAAACCATTTTTAGAAGAATTTATCTAGGTTTTTCTACTTATTCTGCAGAATTTAAGAAGTATTTACTCACTTTTACAAATTAAATGCAAAACAAGAATCAAATTAAATAAAGAAGAGCAAATTAAACATATAATGGTATTACACGAAGTTTCATTAATGCAGCTTATAACTATAACTTTTAATGTCTTGCAAAAGTTTAACTTATGTTGTCTTCAATAATTTCTTTTTCTAAAAAGGGTACATTTTTAATTCGTTCTAGAGAACTGATACTGGATTTTTTTTTTTTTTTTTTTTTTTTTTTTTTTTTTTTTCAAATGTTCTTAGAGTTTTATAAATTATTTCTGTTAGATTTTACACTATGCTTCAGCATATGCTTGAGTAGAACCCAGGGCAAGAAGACATTCAATTAAAATTTTATACACGTGTTCAAACAAGTAGGTATGACTAGTAACTCAGGAGCCTTTTTTCACAAAATGTTCCTTTAATGCTATCTTTAATTTTTGTACAAATATTCAATTTTATTCAAAAATTTTAGATTTGGCAATTTCAAACAGTTTTAATAAAACTATTTGTTTACATTTTCAAGGGTGCGTTTCGAAACTTTATTTGGTAATACAAGTTTCCTGAACTTGTAAATTCTGAAAACTAGTTCATCATAACAAGTTCGTAAACCTTGTACCCCTTTATGTTGCTTGTACTGTAAGATATAATTTGTAACGAGCACAGACTCCGATTCTTGCAACAATATTAACCAACACGAATAGGATTCTTTAATCAATTCATGATTTTAATTTTTCTTGTTGAGTAAGTGTTTCTTGAAACCATAATTCTAGTAGCAAACCACCGATGTAAAACGGTATACCAAAGGATGAATCGGAAAAATTTCTAACGCACCCATGATGAATTTCACAGTCCATTTTATTTCAACTGTTGAAATATGTGCTGTTAAACCGCCGGCCTTTCAACTGCTGCATACTGACAGGGAGATAACGTTGGCGTCTGTCTGGGTGACACTGTCCCAGTGTAGGTGCCGAAGCCTGCTGCAGTGTGCTGTTTAGCCTTAAGCCTTAGGGACGCGATACTGGATGTCATAGTAGGACATTGTTCTCTATAGACATATGGCGGAGCAGCGGCAGGTGCAGCATAAGGACAAGGTGCCCCGGCACCTCCAGCGCCAGCGGACATGGATACTGCTGGTCCCATGCCAGAAATGGCTGCAGGTGGCGTAGAAGGCCCAAAGCCTAACGGGTTGACGGAATTCAAAGATGGCCAAGGGAAGCTCTTTCCGCCCAGAGGACTGGGTACCTTGGCCGCCCAATTATAACCAGAAGAGTATCCTGGGTAGAGGCTGTCATCGAATGGTTGCATCAGGCCGTTAAATTGACTGCCAAAACCATTTTTCAGTTCCGCAGCAGCGTTGCGTTCACGCTTACGCCACTTCGCTCGACGATTCTTGAACCACACCTGAAAAATAGATAAATAAATAAAATTATTTAAAATATTATAAAGGCCTTAAAACTAAATCAAACTAAAGCAGTTAGGAATTAGATTAACTTATAAAAAAAAAAATCAAATCTGTTCATAAGAAAACTGCAAACGTAAGCTTAAAATTTTATTTGATAGAGTCTCTTCACAGTAATAAACTACAAGACTAAGTGAAAAACTTGATGATTTTAAAAATAAAATATTACAATTTTTTTAAAAAAATTCATTTACTTATGTTGCAATTGTAATATTTATAGTACATGAGTGTTGTGGCCCTTTCGGCCAAGAGGACAAGGGTAAGTGCGCCTCTCCTCCGAGAGTCCTGTGATCCCAGAGTGCCTGGTTCGATTCAAGATGGTAATAGCGCTCCCTCGCCGTCATTTTCAAATTCTTTGTGTTGTAATCGTATCCTGTGCTATCTGTTCTCATTTCGACGAAAATTTACAAGCGAACTTTTCAAACGGGTCAAGCATACACGTCGGATATATGTGTGTAAAATAGATATACATAATTGTTCGGTAAAAATACACTCTAGTAAATACACATCTAGTAAATTTACGTCAGTGTTTACTGACTTCAGTGTTACTTAACGTTTAAAACATTTTACAGTACTATTCGCATTTTGATAGATACTTATGTGATAAATAACAGTCTTTGGTTGATAAAAACGTCTTTTCTTTTCTTTCTTATTTTTAAGCATTTCTAAAAGAATAGACCAAAGATTGATCACTCAGGATAAACTCTTGGGTTGTATATTGAAAGTAATTATTTTTTCTTATAAAGTTGCGCGTTAAGGTATTTCTGATACGTTTTATAATTTTAATGTGAATAAAAGATAAGTTCTTACACAGTAATAATCATCATCATCATAATAATAATAATAACATCATGAAAAAAGAAAAAAAGAAAGAAAGAAAGAAAGAAAAGAAAAAGAAATGGGTAACGTTAAAGAAAAAAAAGTTAACATAGCTTCCTCAAACTTTTGATGCAAAGTTACACAAATATGGTGTAATGTTACAGTTGTTTTGTAAAATTACACCAAAAGTTGCGCAATATTACACCATATTTGCTTAATGTTACACCAAAATTTTGAGGCAGCTATACCGGTTCCAGTTTTTAAGGTTACACTAGCATTATTATTATTATTTTAGATATTAGTATTATATTATAATTATTTTACAGTATAATATTTACTTTGTATTGCATCTTTCATTTTTAAACCCATAAAGCTTTTCCTTCCCAATTTTTGTTCATTTTATTAATTTATAAATGCTGTTGAGATAGCTCTATTGAAAATGTAATCTTCAAACTAAAGTGAACATCTTAACGATATTTCAAAAAAAAAAAAAAAAACTAGAATTCTTTTATAGCAAAGGTTTTTAAACCAGATGAAATATTTATATAAATTATCTGAAAATATTATTTACAAACTTAACGTGCGTGCTGATCTATCCAATCACATTGAACATTGTTTAGATAAAAAGTCGTTCTTGTAATTTCTAGACAGTGGTATTCACAGAAGTCCTGAAGTACATGAAATGTAATTTGTTTCAGATGAGAACATTTAATGAAAAGAATACAATTGAAATGCCGTTAAATTTACAAGTTGCCCTTGAATTATGTTTACGAAGAAAACGAATCGCATCATTAACTTATGATATGAATCCAAAGATTTTCCAAAATAGTTGCCAATAGGTGTAATAGTTGTCCATTGTTTTGACAAATGCATTGCAGATTGCATGCAGTGAGGCAAGAAATTTCGAAATATGCAAATACAGAAGAAATCTCCAAACTACGTCGAAAAGACTTATTCCATATGCTAGATTGTCAAAAACGTATTAGGCTCTTGTGCCCGACAATTTCTACTCTCAGAGCGGGAAGTGTCGGTAACAAATCAGGTTGTAGGCTTAGTCATTCGGATTTTTCTTGTAAACTAATTCGTGTTAAAACCCCGTAAAAAGACTCCCACGGAAGGGAACACAAAGACATAGGTCCCTCCCACAAACAATTGGGTTTAACGCCCACAACATCAATAGAGACGTACTAATCGTTATGTCCATTGCGATCTAAAAATCTCAGTTTTTGTATTCGCCCGGACATAATTAGAACTTGTGCCAAAATTAGCCCCATACACATCTGTTCATTTTAAATGAATTAGGTAAGGGTAATCCATACGTCGTGATTAGGTAGTGCACGGGGCGAAAGAAGGATATTTTGAACACGTTCTGTGACTTTACAACATCTCTGTTAAATACACACTTTTCATAAAAATTTAAGGTTAGTGAGAAAATGTATGCTCAGTAAGTTGATGTTGCAACCAATGTCTAATGTTGTAATTATTTATGGTAATTAAACACCATTGAACGCAAAATTGCAATTCCACGCATACATTAGCCCCGGTAATGTGCAAATTTGATGATTTACAATGCAATGCGCAATTCGCGCATACTAAAATTCCGGTCTGCAATGTTATTTAAAATGAATGTGGTTTCTGAAACTGATCCGTGTTGATTAGTTAAGGCTCAAAGACATCATTTTAGTAAAGGTCAAAAGGGGCGAATAATTCATAGAATCGAGGGAGTTCAAACACAAATGGAGATCGCCCAAGATTTGAATATTCGTCAAAGTGTCATATCAAGAGTTTGAAGCCGCTTTTTAAGCAAAGGATGAGTTGATAGACAGCCTGGTCAAGGACAACCAAGAGCAACAACTGCATTAGAAAACCGTTTACTGTATTTAGCAGCTCGAAGAAACCGGGAAGCGCCTACAAGAAATTTAGTTTCAGACATTCAGGCTGCCACGGGAACTCGAATTAACTGTTCTACTGCTGCACGAAGGCTTAACGAGGTTTAATTGTTGTGAGAAAAATCTATGGTTTGCGTCCCCCTCACTACAACTTCCAAAATGGTCCGTATATTTCTCTTGATTCCCCTCCCATTTAAAAAAAAAAAAAAAAAAAAAAAAAACGCAGTCGCAGAAATATAGTTTTTCACGGACAAGGGAAGTCAAGTTGAGTGTTCCTCCCTCTCTCCAGATCAAAATACATCTACAATCTGGTCCTAGTCTTCTTAACTTCATTGAACATGATGACGGCACCAGTTTAAATAGGTCCTTCTGAAAGTAGGAGTGAGTGGGACACTAACCATTGGTTTTCTCACATACAGTACAACTTTGTCAAGTCTTCTTGTAGCAGTAGAAAGGCTAATCCGAGTTCCTAGAGATAAAAAACCATATCTCTTGTAGTCGCTTCTCGGTTTCTTCGAGAGGATAATGGCATAAAACAGTTTTCAGATGCAGTTGTTAGTAGTGAGAGAATGTGCGTTCTGCGCCAAGAGGTGGTGAGGTGGGTTGTGTTGTTGTGTTGTTGTGTTAGGGGAATATGCTAATGGAACGCAACATTCCCATTCACTACTACCTATTCGTATGATACAAGCTTGAAAGTAACCTTCTATAGTATATAACATAACAGTTTGGATATTGCATCATATTATAGTATTTAAAAAATAATTTTTAAAAA
This sequence comes from Salticus scenicus, assembly GCA_963930645.1. NCBI lineage: Eukaryota > Metazoa > Arthropoda > Arachnida > Araneae > Salticidae > Salticus > Salticus scenicus. Next base: position 194,498 of record CAWVNO010001447.1, read on the forward strand.
ACTTATAATCAATTATAAAGTTTGTAATATTTAAATTGAGTCATAAAATTACTTTTCCTAATATATTTTTTTCCGCTAAAATTTTCATAAATCAATTTCCCCTTTTCTTTTTTTTCTTTTTATGATATTTCAAAATAATTCACACACATTCTAAAAAATGCTGACTTTGAAATAAAACAGACACAGTTTACAGTTAATAAAAAACCTTTATTTTTACAAGTATTTTACATCTAATAAGTTACATCATAATTTCATCAATAAAATTAAGTTTGCAATATTAAATCTTAATCAATTTCGCAATGTCCATATGCTAAACTTGTTATTCCATCTTCAGTAATGTATCGTTTGTCATCAAAGGGACTGACACTGATTTTATTTTGACAGATTGTATATAGTTTGTGTTTTTCTTGGCCTATTTTTAATTGTTTTTCTATACTTGTTTTCTGTTGCAGTAAACACTGTAAATAGTCTTCATGACAAATTTTATGTCTAACAACCCTGGTTGACACACCTTTAGCTCTCTTTTTTTCACTTTTACTTGATTTGATAGAGTACATTTTAGCCTTCAGTCCTACAAATTCCAATGCTATTTCACCACTCAATTCATCTTTAAATTTCCCTATAACTTTTTTATTATCATCGGAATAAAGCGGGTGAGTTTTGGGATAGTCAGAAAAGACAAATTCAGATGAATAATTTTTCATGTCTTTATATATATCATCGGTAGTAATATGGTATGTAAGCGAGTCTGTATCTGTAAATAACAGTACAGCTTGGTTGTTATACATTGGTTTTATATAATTATAATGAAAATTATACATTAGGAGTTTTGATAATTCGAGTATTGTAAACCCAACGTAAATGGGTCGGTTCATCAAAATGCTTGTTTTAAGTCTTTCTACAGCGGTTAAATCTTCATCATACGTTTTAAACGATTTAAAAGTAGGTGACGCTATCAATTTTAATGCTCTCTTAGAGGTATTACAACAAAGTTCTACATTGCGTCTTTTCCGCAAGTTTTCCATAGTCTTGCCATATACACTGTTATTAAGAAGTTAAAAAAAGTCCTTTTCAAAGGATGATGTTGCTTCTTTCCTTTTATTGGTGTTAAATAGTATATACTTTTTCAACCATGGTGCTTGTTTAAATTGAATGGCTTTATGCACTGCTGTAACTTTTAATCCCAGTTGCAGATAAAGTTTTAAATTTCTGTAATGCACAACATAATTCTTTTTATTACATAAGTTAAGTATTAACTTGGGTGTACTAACATATTTTCTGTTTTGCAGCATACTTTTAGCATAAGGCGATAGCATTTCTTCATTCAAGGTTAATCTTTCAGGGGCAAGCGGATAATCGTTATGTAATGTATGAAGGTGGTTAGGATAATGCAGATCAATTTCAAATATATACCCTATATCTGATTCATCATCAAGGGATAAAATCCATTCTTCATTAATATTATGTATATCAACCCATTCAAAGTTGCCATAAGGTACACTGAGACATAGCCCAACCGTAAAGGTTGTTCGCATCCCAGTACATGATATAACTATTAGGCTCATTTGGGTTATAGTCGTTCATATAGGGGTTATTTGCTCTAGCCAGTCTTCGACTAATCATGCTAATACCACCTCGTATCCCTTTTTCTATAAGCAGCAACATGTTAATATCTGTTAAGAGCTCTAAAGGTGTTTCAGTCATTTTTAAGCATGCTTGCCATGCAAGTCCTGGAGTTGTAAAAAGATGCGCGCAATCAATTTCGTAGTATTGCTGACATAAAGTTCTAAAATTTTGAAATACATCCGCGAGTAACAAAACATCAGTTTTTACGTATAAATTATGATAATCACCCAATGTCTTCATATTAAACGTGTTCCAAATAGTTTTGGCGTGTTGGTAATCGTCATCATCGATAATTTCATCATTCAATGTATTATAAAAGGCACATGCTGGAGGTAGTTCGGTTTCTTCAAACTTATAAAAAGAAGTAAAGTACTCGTAGGGATAGACTCCTTTCCTCGTTAGCATATTCAACGGTGTATTAACAGGGAAATTCTCTTTCAAAATATTAAACTGGGATGAATCAAGATTTTTTACTAGTTTTTCTAGCGATGTAGGTAGGAATTGAAAGCTGTCTAAAAAGACTAATTGTACAGGATCCTTAGGTTTCTTCAATCTGAATGTAATATAGTTTTCCAAACTTGTAGCAATAACCTCTATCTGATGATTGTTATACTTGCCTAGTTTCGTCATGATGTGATGTCCATCGTAGTTTTTTAAATTATGAAAGATAATCGGTATTTTTGTAGATAATTTGAAATTCAAGTTGCAGGCGTTATGGGCCGCACCCCTAAATTCTCCTGAAATGTGACAATGATTTCTTCGACGATCCTCAGCTAACTGTTTATGGCATATATAACATACTTTAGCTTCTTGAAACTCGTTTTCCTGTGCTTCCGTTAAGACTATAGGCTTGATTTGTGATAAAATCTTGGTGAGTTCTTCCTTTTCAGTCATCATCTTTTCTAAAAAGTATTCAACAGCGTCTTCTCCTCTATACACTTGAATTGGTTTAACGGAGCGTCCATCTGGCCCGATAATAACATATGCATATCCACAAGGTACATGATAGGCAATTTTTTCACTATGTGAATTATCAGATGACGGTGAAACCGAACTAACAGGAACAAGAAGGCTTTCGAAATCTGCATAAATACAGTAAGCGACAGGATGTTGTAAGTGCGTACCTGTAAATTTTAAAATGTTATTTTCCTCAGGGGGCATTTTAACAACCTGCACTTCATGTTCTTGACAGTACTGAATGTGGGTTTTCAATAAATCCTCTCTGCTAAATCGGTGTAGACATCTGAAACAGTAATGGGCTTTTAAACGATGTTGGGTTAAATCACCAAGTAGACGCGAAAAGTTTCGAATCAAGCAATAATGCTGCCTTTCTTCATCAGAAATTAATAATAAGTTGATAACATCACAATCATTTTTAGGCGAAATATAGAGTGGGCACACTTCATTGTCTTCAAAGCCAAAGACATTGATCCGTAGATCATTTAATTTTTCAATAAGGGGTATCTTTGTTAATGGCACGGGACATGTTACATTATCTAGTTTAATGGTATTTTCATACGGTAGGTAGTGTGATACACGATGAGGATGTTTACTACGATCTATATTCAGTTTATAGGCGATCAAACACCAAACAAGGCATTTTTGATCTTCGTTTTTTATATTTAGCACAGCCTTTTTCAAAGCAAGTTTCTGTGGTAGTATAATATAGCTACTAGCAGCTAACGGATGGTATTTGGCCATTTTTAGTTCCAGATAATGAATTTTCTTAAAAATCCATCCAGATCCTCTTTGGATAAATTCATCTAGGGACTTATTAATCTTTGCATATCCTTCACGAATATGATGGTCAATAGTATTATCTAAAAGGTCAGTAAAACAACAACTTCTAAAAAAAGTTTGAATTTCTTCCATTTCGTCATTACCTCTTTTACGCTCCAAGCTCACTTTCATGACCATATACCACTTCAAAGCATTTTTTTCACGTATCTCATTCAAAAGTTTTTCATATAATGCACCCTGTATATAGGTTTGAAATGCTTCCATATCACATTCATTGCTTTCGTTTGGATAAAAAAGCTCTGTATTAAACGCATTTGAAGTGTTAATCTGTTTTTTAACTCTTTTAGACTTTACGGCAGATGCAGCTATCTTCCGTTTTCCAGTAACAAGTTCATGCTCTTGTCGCTTATGGCATGTTAATTCAGCTTTCATATCAAACATTTTATCACATTCACTGCATGAATATCGAAAACTTTGATGAAATTTTAAGTGCCTCTGCAAGTTATCCTCGCGCGTAAATACTTGCTCACAATGCTGACACTTTATCGATGCTACTTCATCTTTACTGCGATGTCTTAGCATATGGCGATTCAGTAACCATTTCTGGGCAAATTCTTTTTCACAAAGGGAGCAACTGAAATTTTCTGACACTCTCATATCACTCGTTTCAGCAGATGAAGATTGATTTTTACGATTATGAATCGGCATATCACGAATTAAACTTGATTTCACTCCAAATGTCTTTCCGCACGTATCACAACTGTATAACTTTTCATCTGAATGGCTCATCAAATGACGATTCAGTAACCATTTTCGCGAAAATTCCTTATTACATGTAGAACATCTGAAAACACTAAACATTTTCTTATCTGACGGTTCCATAACTTGACTCTTTTTTTTTTTTTTTTTTTAAGAACAAGAGATAATCCAGACAACATTCATAAAATTTTTCATGCAAATGACTTAAAATTACAATCACCTTCAATTTATAGCATCGGGTAAATACTTACTATTCTCTCATTGGCTAATTAAAGCTTCAATAAAAATCAGAGCTTTTGATTGGCTAATGAAATTCACATAACGTTAAAAATATTTGCATCTCCAACGCGCTTAATTTCATAACGCTAATAATATGAATTAATGCTTCAATAAAATCAACGTTGTGATTGGTTGAAAAAATCACGTGACCTCGAAAAATATTCGCATTCATAAAATTCTAAATTTCATAATTCTAATACTATTAATTTAGTTTTTTAAAAAATCATTCTTTCTGATTGAGTAAAAAATGTCTACATAAAATGTCTACATGAGTAAAAAATGTCTACATGTAAAACTTTCAAAAAAAAATAAATAAAAATAAAATTCGTATAACCTCAAATAAAATTCATGACACCTCGAAAGTATCTGTATAAAAATCACTTAATTTTATAATGATAATATTAGGAATTCAAATCTCCCACATGTAAAACTTTCTAAAAATAAATAAATAAAAATAAAATTCATGAAACCTCAAAAGTATCTGTATATAAAAACACTTAATTTCATAATGCTAATACTATTAATTTAATTTTTAAAAAATCATTGCTTCTGATTCAGTAAAAAATGTCTACATAAAAAAAAAACACTTAATTTCATATGGCTAATAGCATGAATTAAAGCTTCAATAAAAATTCATAGTTTTGATTGGTTCATAAATTCACGTGACCTTAAAAAATATTTGTTTATAAACACCACTTAATTCCACAAAATTCTTAATTTTATAATGGTAATATTAGAAATTCAAATCTCCCGCATGAAAAAAATTTCTAAAATAAAAATAAAATTCATGAAACCTTAAAATATTTGCATCTAAAAGGCACTTAATTTTATAAAACTAATATTATGAATTAGTTTCTCACATATAAAAATATTTAAAAATGCTAGTTTTAGGTTTTCATAGGTCATTCCAATGTAATATTTTTTATAGTTCAACACATATAATGTTTTTAAACAGGCATTCGAACATGACACTTAATAACGAAATCATATGAAGTTCCAATGGAATATTTTTTATAGTTCAACACATATAATGTTCTTAAACAGATCTAAAATCATTAGAGTTTTAATCAGGCATTCGAACATGGCACCTAATAACGAAATCATATGAGGTTGCTTCATAATAATTGTTTCTAATTAATTATAGATTTTTCATTTTTCATTTAATAAATCGTTTTAATAGTAGAGATTCAATGCTATACTATTATTATTTAATTACTGTTTGGCTTAAAAATTATAAGTTTAAGTAATTTCGTAATAAAAACACATAATTTTAATCAAAATATTTTTATTTTTCAATAGATTCAAAATTTAGTCTAATTTCATTAATATACCTAGTCTCTATACGAATGTTCGACGTTCAAAGATGGTAGACATTAAAAGTTTTTCAAGGTTTTCTCCGAAACTTGTGTAAATACAAACTAGAATCACTCATCCTCAAATCATATATTTTTATCAATTTTATTAATGTGACACATGTTAAACAAAAAATGTTAATAATTTATTTCATTAAAAAAAAAAAAAAAAAAAAAAAAAAAAAAAAAATGATGACGCTAAGCTTAATCATATGAACGAAAATTATAAAATATCGAAACACATTTGAATTATAAACAAAAATTGAAAATACATTTAAATGATCACGTGATAATCTTCATGGTCTAAACATTCTTTTCAAGTTTCAGGATAAGATAAAGTCGTGTGAGTGACACACCAGATTACAAAATCGTAAAATAAATTGCATTTAAAATACATTTATTATGAAATACTAACTAACTAACTTTTAAAAATTACAAGTTATGAGCAATTATTTCACAAAAATCCTAATTAATACATTAATCTCTAAAATATCTTGCATTTAAAATCAATTTATCTTAATACCATACTCAAAAATAACTCAATTTTATATAAATAAAAAATACATTTATTTACTAAATCAACTAAATAATTACAAAATACTAACCAACTTTTAAAAATTACAAGAGAAAAAAAATACAAATTTTTAATCTTAAAAAATTTCAAGATGAATTTCTAATTTCTTACGACAGATGGCAGCACATTTGCCAATATTTCACATTAGAAAAATCTATTTCCATTAATTTTCTTAATATTACATCACAAATTACCATTAAAATATTGATTAAAATATTAATTATACACTAAAAAACTATATTTATCTATCTTTTAAGCAATTATTTCACTAATTTTTTTCAAAAATCCTAATTGATATTAATTACAGCACTCTAAAATAACTTGCATTTTAAACCAATTTCATCTTAAGACCGTACTCGATTTTATAGAAATAAAAAATACATTTATTACGAAATCATAAAATAAATTACATTTAAAATCAACTAGATACTAAATAACTTTTTAAAAATTACAAGTTTTCAAACAATTATGTCTCATAAAATCCTAATTAAAACATTCATCTCTAAAATAACTTGCATTTAAAACCAATTTCATCTTAATCTCTAAATAAATTGCCTTTAAAATCAAAGTTCAACGGAATACGATACACTGAATATTCAAGAATCCCATTCACAAGTCCTGCTTGCATAACGGTCAGAGCATTCTCTTGCTGAAACATAGGACCTCAGTTCGAATCCGGCAAACGCCGAAAAACAAAATTTTTGAAAAAAAGAAGTTCAATAATTTCTCAATAGATGTCAGCAATAAATATCAAAACGCCACAGTAGTTGAATTTTGACCGTCACAAGGTCATGCGTCACCAGATGCTGATAAGATAACGGTGCGGCAGCAGCACGGTTCGCCCGTACCGCGGTGCCGCGGTTGGTCAACTGTCAAAATTCAACTACTGTGGCGTTTTGATATTTAGTGCTGACATCTATTGAGAAATTATTGAACTTCTTTTTTTCAAAAATTTTGTTTTTCGGCGTTTGCCGGCAGCTGGATTCGAACTGAGGTCCTATGTTTCAGCAAAAGAATGCTCTGACCGTTATGCAAGCAGGACTTGTGAATGGGATTCTTGAATATTCAGTGTATCGTATTCCGTTGAACTTTGATTTTAAAGGCAATTTATTTAGAGATTAAGATGAAATTGGTTTTAAATGCAAGTTATTTTAGAGATGAATGTTTTAATTAGGATTTTATGAGACATAATTGTTTGAAAACTTGTAATTTTTAAAAAGTTATTTAGTATCTAGTTGATTTTAAATGTAATTTATTTTATGATTTCGTAATAAATGTATTTTTTATTTCTATAAAATCGAGTACGGTCTTAAGATGAAATTGGTTTAAAATGCAAGTTATTTTAGAGTGCTGTAATTAATATCAATTAGGATTTTTGAAAAAAATTAGTGAAATAATTGCTTAAAAGATAGATAAATATAGTTTTTTAGTGTATAATTAATATTTTAATCAATATTTTAATGGTAATTTGTGATGTAATATTAAGAAAATTAATGGAAATAGATTTTTCTAATGTGAAATATTGGCAAATGTGCTGCCATCTGTCGTAAGAAATTAGAAATTCATCTTGAAATTTTTTAAGATTAAAAATTTGTATTTTTTTTCTCTTGTAATTTTTAAAAGTTGGTTAGTATTTTGTAATTATTTAGTTGATTTAGTAAATAAATGTATTTTTTATTTATATAAAATTGAGTTATTTTTGAGTATGGTATTAAGATAAATTGATTTTAAATGCAAGATATTTTAGAGATTAATGTATTAATTAGGATTTTTGTGAAATAATTGCTCATAACTTGTAATTTTTAAAAGTTAGTTAGTTAGTATTTCATAATAAATGTATTTTAAATGCAATTTATTTTACGATTTTGTAATCTGGTGTGTCACTCACACGACTTTATCTTATCCTGAAACTTGAAAAGAATGTTTAGACCATGAAGATTATCACGTGATCATTTAAATGTATTTTCAATTTTTGTTTATAATTCAAATGTGTTTCGATATTTTATAATTTTCGTTCATATGATTAAGCTTAGCGTCATCATTTTTTTTTTTTTTTTTTTTTTTAATGAAATAAATTATTAACATTTTTTGTTTAACATGTGTCACATTAATAAAATTGATAAAAATATATGATTTGAGGATGAGTGATTCTAGTTTGTATTTACACAAGTTTCGGAGAAAACCTTGAAAAACTTTTAATGTCTACCATCTTTGAACGTCGAACATTCGTATAGAGACTAGGTATATTAATGAAATTAGACTAAATTTTGAATATATTGAAAAATAAAAATATTTTGATTAAAATTATGTGTTTTTATTACGAAATTACTTAAACTTATAATTTTTAAGCCAAACAGTAATTTAATAATAATAGTATAGCATTGAATCTCTACTATTAAAACGATTTATTAAATGAAAAATGAAAAATCTATAATTAATTGGAAACAATTATTATGAAGCAACCTCATATGATTTCGTTATTAGGTGCCATGTTCGAATGCCTGACTAAAACTCTAATGATTTTAGATCTGTTTAAGAACATTATATGTGTTGAACTATAAAAAATATTTCATTGGAACTTCATATGATTTCGTTATTAAGTGTCATGTTCGAATGCCTGTTTAAAAACATTATATGTGTTGAACTATAAAAAATATTACATTGGAATGACCTATGAAAACCTAAAACTAGCATTTTTAAATATTTTTATATGTGAGAGACTAATTAATAATATTAGTTTTATAAAATTAAGTGCCTTTTAGATGCAAATATTTTAAGGTTTCATGAATTTTATTTTTATTTTAGAAATTTTTTTACATGTGGGAGATTTGAATTCCTAATAATATCATTATAAAATTAAGTGATTTTTATACAGATACTTTCGAGGTGTCATGAATTTTATTTGAGGTTATATGAATTTTATTTTTATTTATTTTTTTTAGAAAGTTTTACATGTAGACATTTTTTACTCATGTAGACATTTTATGTAGACATTTTTTACTCAATCAGAAAGAATGATTTTTTAAAAAACTAAATTAATAGTATTAGAATTATGAAATTTAGAATTTTATGAATGCGAATATTTTTCGAGGTCACGTGATTTTTTCAACCAATCACAACGTTGATTTTATTGAAGCATTAATTCATACTATTAGCGTTATGAAATTAAGCGCGTTGGAGATGCAAATATTTTTAACGTTATGTGAATTTCATTAGCCAATCAAAAGCTCTGATTTTTATTGAAGCTTTAATTAGCCAATGAGAGAATAGTAAGTATTTACCCGATGCTATAAATTGAAGGTGATTGTAATTTTAAGTCATTTGCATGAAAAATTTTATGAATGTTGTCTGGATTATCTCTTGTTCTTAAAAAAAAAAAAAAAAAGAGTCAAGTTATAGAACCGTCAGATAAGAAAATGTTTAGTGTTTTCAGATGTTCTACATGTAATAAGGAATTTTCGCGAAAATGGTTACTGAATCGTCATTTGATGAGCCATTCAGATGAAAAGTTATACAGTTGTGATACGTGCGGAAAGACATTTGGAGTGAAATCAAGTTTAATTCGTGATATGCCGATTCATAATCGTAAAAATCAATCTTCATCTGCTGAAACGAGTGATATGAGAGTGTCAGAAAATTTCAGTTGCTCCCTTTGTGAAAAAGAATTTGCCCAGAAATGGTTACTGAATCGCCATATGCTAAGACATCGCAGTAAAGATGAAGTAGCATCGATAAAGTGTCAGCATTGTGAGCAAGTATTTACGCGCGAGGATAACTTGCAGAGGCACTTAAAATTTCATCAAAGTTTTCGATATTCATGCAGTGAATGTGATAAAATGTTTGATATGAAAGCTGAATTAACATGCCATAAGCGACAAGAGCATGAACTTGTTACTGGAAAACGGAAGATAGCTGCATCTGCCGTAAAGTCTAAAAGAGTTAAAAAACAGATTAACACTTCAAATGCGTTTAATACAGAGCTTTTTTATCCAAACGAAAGCAATGAATGTGATATGGAAGTATTTCAAACCTATATACAGGGTGCATTATATAAAAAACTTTTGAATGAGATACGTGAAAAAAATGCTTTGAAGTGGTATATGGTCATGAAAGTGAGCTTGGAGCGTAAAAGAGGTAATGACGAAATGGAAGAAATTCAAACTTTTTTTAGAAGTTGTTGTTTTACTGACCTTTTAGATAATACTATTGACCATCATATTCGTGAAGGATATGCAAAGATTAATAAGTCCCTAGATGAATTTATCCAAAGAGGATCTGGATGGATTTTTAAGAAAATTCATTATCTGGAACTAAAAATGGCCAAATACCATCCGTTAGCTGCTAGTAGCTATATTAAACTACCACAGAAACTTGCTTTGAAAAAGGCTGTGCTAAATATCAAAAACGAAGATCAAAAATGCCTTGTTTGGTGTTTGATCGCCTATAAACTGAATATAGATCGTAGTAAACATCCTCATCGTGTATCACACTACCTACCGTATGAAAATACCATTAAACTAGATAATGTAACATGTCCCGTGCCATTAACAAAGATATTTGTTATTGAAAAATTAAATGATCTACGGATCAATGTCTTTGGCTTTGAGACAATGAAGTGTGCCCACTCTATATTTCGCCAAAAAATGATTGTGATGTTATCAACTTATTATTAATTTCTGATGAAGAAAGGCAGCATTATTGCTTGATTCAAAACTTTTCGCGTCTACTTGGTGATTTAACCCAACATCGTTTAAAAGCCCATTACTGTTTCAGATGTCTACACCGATTTAGCAGAGAGGATTTATTGAAAACCCACATTCAGTACTGTCAAGAACATGAAGTGCAGGTTGTTAAAATGCCCTCTGAGGAAAATAACATTTTAAAATTTACAGGTACGCACTTACAACATCCTGTCGCTTACTGTATTTATGCAGATTTCGAAAGCCTTCTTGTTCCTGTTAGTTCGGTTTCACCGTCATCTGATAATTCACATAGTGAAAAAATTGCCTATCATGTACCTTGTGGATATGCATATGTTATTATCGGGCCAGATGGACGCTCCGTTAAACCAATTCAAGTGTATAGAGGAGAAGTCGCTGTTGAACACTTTTTAGAAAAGATGATGACTGAAAAGGAAGAACTCACCAAGATTTTATCACAAATCAAGCCTATAGTCTTAACGGAAGCACAGGAAAACGAGTTTCAAGAAGCTAAAGTATGTTATATATGCCATAAACAGTTAGCTGAGGATCGTCGAAGAAATCATTGTCACAATTCAGGAGAATTTAGGGGTGCGACCCATAACGCCTGCAACTTGAATTTCAAATTATCTAAAAAAAATACCGATTATCTTTCATAATTTAAAAAACTACGATGGACATCACATCATGACGAAACTAGGCAAGTATAACAATCATCAGATAGAGGTTATTGCTACAAGTTTGGAAAACTATATTACATTCAGATTGAAGAAACCTAAGGATCCTGTACAATTAGTCTTTTTAGACAGCTTTCAATTCCTACCTACATCGCTAGAAAAACTAGTAAAAAATCTTGATTCATCCCAGTTTAATATTTTGAAAGAGAATTTCCCTGTTAATACATCGTTGAATATGCTAACGAGGAAAGGAGTCTATCCCTACGAGTACTTTACTTCTTTTGATAAGTTTGAAGAAACCGAACTACCTCCAGCATGTGCCTTTTATAATACATTGAATGATGAAATTATCGATGATGACGATTACCAACACGCCAAAACTATTTGGAACACGTTTAATATGAAGACATTGGGTGATTATCATAATTTATACGTAAAAACTGATGTTTTGTTACTCGCGGATGTATTTCAAAATTTTAGAACTTTATGTCAGCAATACTACGAAATTGATTGAGCGCATCTTTTTACAACTCCAGGACTTGCATGGCAAGCATGCTTAAAAATGACTGAAACACCTATAGAGCTCTTAACAGATATTAACATGTTGCTGCTTATAGAAAAAGGGATACGAGGTGGTATTAGCATGATTAGTCGAAGACTGGCTAGAGCAAATAACCCCTATATGAACGACTATAACCCAAATGAGCCTAATAGTTATATCATGTACTGGGATGCGAACAACCTTTACGGTTGGGCTATGTCTCAGTACCTACCTTATGGCAACTTTGAATGGGTTGATATACATAATATTAATGAAGAATGGATTTTATCCCTTGATGATGAATCAGATATAGGGTATATATTTGAAATTGATCTGCATTATCCTAACCACCTTCATACATTACATAACGATTATCCGCTTGCCCCTGAAAGATTAACCTTGAATGAAGAAATGCTATCGCCTTATGCTAAAAGTATGCTGCAAAACAGAAAATATGTTAGTACACCCAAGTTAATACTTAACTTACGTAATAAAAAGAATTATGTTGTGCATTACAGAAATTTAAAACTTTATCTGCAACTGGGCTTAAAAGTTACAGCAGTGCATAAAGCCATTCAATTTAAACAAGCACCATGGTTGAAAAAGTATATACTATTTAACACCAATAAAAGGAAAGAAGCAACATCATCCTTTGAAAAGGACTTTTTTAAACTTCTTAATAACAGTGTATATGGCAAGACTATGGAAAACTTGCGAAAAAGACGCAATATAGAACTTTGTTGTAATACCTCTAAGAGAGCATTAAAATTGATAGCGTCACCTACTTTTAAATCGTTTAAAACGTATGATGAAGATTTAACCGCTGTAGAAAGACTTAAAACAAGCATTTTGATGAACCGACCCATTTACGTTGGGTTTACAATACTCGAATTATCAAAACTCCTAATGTATAATTTTCATTATAATTATATAAAACCAATGTATAACAACCAAGCTGTACTGTTATTTACAGATACAGACTCGCTTACATACCATATTACTACCGATGATATATATAAAGACATGAAAAATTATTCATCTGAATTTGACTTTTCTGACTATCCCAAAACTCACCCGCTTTATTCCGATGATAATAAAAAAGTTATAGGGAAATTTAAAGATGAATTGAGTGGTGAAATAGCATTGGAATTTGTAGGACTGAAGGCTAAAATGTACTCTATCAAATCAAGTAAAAGTGAAAAAAAGAGAGCTAAAGGTGTGTCAACCAGGGTTGTTAGACATAAAATTAGTCATGAAGACTATTTACAGTGTTTACTGCAACAGAAAACAAGTATAGAAAAACAATTAAAAATAGGCCAAGAAAAACACAAACTATATACAATCTGTCAAAATAAAATCAGTCTCAGTCCCTTTGATGATAAACGATACATTGCTGAAGATGGAATAACAAGTTTAGCATATGGACATTGCGAAATTGATTAAGATTTAATATTGCAAACTTAATTTTATTGATGAAATTATGATGTAACTTATTAGATGTAAAATACTTGTAAAAATAAAGGTTTTTTATTAACTGTAAACTGTGTCTGTTTTATTTCAAAGTCAGCATTTTTTAGAATGTGTGTGAATTATTTTGAAATATCATAAAAAGAAAAAAAAAGAAAAGGGGAAATTGATTTATGAAAATTTTAGCGGAAAAAAATATATTAGGAAAAGTAATTTTATGACTCAATTTAAATATTACAAACTTTATAATTGATTATAAGTTTTTTAAAAATTATTTTTTAAATACTATAATATGATGCAATATCCAAACTGTTATGTTATATACTATAGAAGGTTACTTTCAAGCTTGTATCATACGAATAGGTAGTAGTGAATGGGAATGTTGCGTTCCATTAGCATATTCCCCTAACACAACAACACAACCCACCTCACCACCTCTTGGCGCAGAACGCACATTCTCTCACTACTGTAGTTGCTCTTGGTCACCCTTGACTAGACTGTATATCAAATAATCCAGTGTTTAAAACGCGGATCTGAA